>JAKSZP010014742.1:0-111976 GCA_022478985.1 Massospora cicadina
ATGCATTAGGCGGACTGGATGAGCCAGCTCACACATGTTTGCCTGCAGGGCGGAAAATGCTAGCAGGTGGCGGATCCCCCGACATAAAATGAAAACTGATATGGTGGAGGTGGCGATGGAAAATTTAACAGGTGCTTTTTATAATAAATTTTCTTAAAAGTGATGTCAAGCAGAAAGAAAAGCTCTATCATGAGAAAATTTACAGATAAAAAAATGATTTTTTGGAGTGACTTTATTATTAATTTATACTTACCAAATAGAGTGAAACCCTTCCATTAGTACCTACTATATTTTTTTAGTTAAATTAGTTATTTATCAGAATTATAATCATTTATTAATTTTATAGCTAGTAAAATAGATACTAAATCCTATAATTTGATGACCATATGATATGTTGAGGGATATATAATGGATATCAAAACAAAAGGTCATAACTAAAAAATAAGTTGATTGTTAATCAATTTTCTTTAAGATGTATATCTTATTAGTTTCTAACTTCCGTGAATATTGTTTATTATCACATTGCTATAGTTATATAAAGTTATATAGAAATTGGTCTAGTAAATTTTGAACTTACTGTATACTGATGTAGATCTACTCAGAGATTTTTTTGTATGTAAAGAGTTTTTTATACTTATAGATAATTAAGTATATAGTGAAATAGTTGATAGTAAACGGTTATATAGATTTTAGAAAGGTTCAACTATAGGGGCCAATTCCTTGCCCTATGGAAAACCCCCTTCAGAAAACCCCAATTATTTTAATGCTAGTATCAATACTTATGTTTTAAATGACCATTATAACAATAAAGTTCACCTAGCATGGCATGCTATCAAAATTAATCAAATACAAAACCTCTTTTATATGTTTTGGATGGTCTAAAATTCCTGATGACAGAGGCCTTTATATACCCCCTGACCACCACAATAATTTGATAGCTGGTCACCAAGATGTAATAGGATGCATACGTATGAATATTAATAAAAAAGGGTAAGAGGGACCATCTAGTACTAAAAAAAATAAAAAAGGGTAAGAGAACAATGTCACAAAATGATGCTCTAAGGAACCCCCTATTATATCTTTGGATACTAATGTCAATGATGGATAGATTGCCAAAATTCTGTCCAAGGTGAGTTTACTCATTTGTATGACTTTGAGTAATACACATATTGCTAAATTGAGAAGTGAATTAATTTAAACATCAAACAATAGAGATGACTGAACAACTTATGCATTTGCAAGAGCCACAATGGTTATAGGAACACCAGGAGCCACATTTAGGCTCAAAACAGCAGCCACACATGCAAAAACCAGCAAGAGCTCCACAGTATATTCTGTAGAAAAAACTAGAAGATCAGAGAGAATCAGTAATTGAACTCTGCTAACTCATAACTATGGTAAAAATACAAAGTCTACATATATGAAAAACTGGTTTATAAAAATTAAGTCCTACTTTAAGCACTCCAAATCACTTTGCACTATATATACTTTCCAAATTTCTATGTAAAAATATTCTTTAACATAATCTACCTTTATTGTCGTTGTTTTATATGGTGCTGATGATGCCAAATATATAGAATTACTCCCAAAAGTTTGGACTTAGCTCTATTGTTGTCAGTAGAGGTAAAAAGGAGTTACAATGTTCTTAGGAACAGACTAAATTATATATAATTCTAAGCTTCAACACAGTTAGACATTTTTGTAAACAGAGTAAAATTATCATTTATTATAGAACTAGACTCTCAAAATTGCCTGGCGATGCACCCTGTGATCAAGAAAATTTTTTGCAAGTGGCTCAACCCATCAATCAGCACCAACTTTGCAAGTGGGCCACTTTTAAAATATATAAAAAAATAATATACACTTGATAAAACTTTGGGGAAGGAAGGAATTAAGTGCAAGTCAAATTTTAAAACTTTTGACAATCTATTGAAGCTAATTTGAACTTGTTCAGCCACCCTAAACGTGATTTTATATCAAGGTTAGTAACATTGGTATCACAAAAAGCGTTTTTACAATAACTATATGTATTTATACTTAGATTACAAAATAAAGTGAATACCCTTTTTATAATTACCTGTTATGAGTGTGCAAAGTATCACAAAATATTAGTTTGGTAGTTTTAAAAGATTATAGCAGACAACCTATAAACCCTAGAATTCTAATTATATAGATTTTATCATTCATATAAGCAAAATTACCCAGCTTATATAACTTTTATTTCAACTATAAGATGAATATCATATTGTATATACTAGCAATTAGAAACACAGAAGAGATAATAATAAAGATAAGGCCTTAAGGTAATATAAAGTTTAGTAAGAATCTTAGGAAATTTTCTTAAGCCTAAAAAATAAAATATGAGACAAGATTAACTTATTGAGTCTGAATAAATGATTTGATATAGAAAAAGTTAAAAAATAAGTAAAAGCTGAGTCTAGTTAAGCTATCAATAGAATTACTCTAATAACTTTTTTACCAAACATTGTATTCATAAATCTATTGATATATAAAGAAATTACAGCATACTTTAGAATTGGGCATATGAGCCTAGCTGCATCTAAGTGCATTAAGAAGATAGTTTATATTTATAAGAACACCCAACATACTGAAAAAGGTTTATATATACTACAAAGATAACTTTTTATTAGGTTCTCTTAAAAATGAAGGGATCTTATTAGACAAAGTCTAAGAAATACATTAAAGGTTAGATTTTAAGAAACTTTTTATAATATATAATAGATATATTGGATTATAAGATACATATAGTAGCTATTTAAAGTAATAAACTTTTATGCATGAATTATAGTGAAGATTCTATATACAAAATTCTTGTTGATTCTTAAATTCTTTCCTATATAATGTATTATGAAATTTTATAATTTATATAATAAACTTTAGCTTGCTTTATCATTTACTAGTGGTTCCAGTCTTTTTTAGCTGTTGATCTTTTGACATTAAGTTATATGTACATTTAATATTTAGAAATGTAAATATAAAAAGAAGCTAAGGATTAGTTGTAATGCTCCAAAAGCGGCCTATATTTAAACTAAGAGGCAAAAATGATGTTTTATCTGCTTTGGCCAAATTTAGTTTTTTAAAATTTTTTGTTTATAAAGAAATATACTTTGTCATTGTGTCATTCCATTTATGTCTTTGGTTTTGACGCTGCTTCTCCCACTAGAGCAGTGATGAGCCACCTACAAGTATCTTTCAGTTTCTCCTAAAGAGTTCTTGGGTTTGGCTCAGATAGCCCAACTATAGCAATTGCTTAATTATTCCTTGAAACTTTGTCCTCCATCTCATGCGTTCCCAGGAAGTGCCTCAAAGATTCCTGGTACTCCCTTGGATCAACATGCAGTTTAGCTTTTGTATCAAATACAGTAGATGTTTTCTCTATGCATCTCAGCCATCATTAAGATTGGCACAGGAAGTTATGAAACCCACTAGCTCTATAATTCCAACCATATAATGGATATTTTGATCTTGGCTTCTCCTATAAAACCAACACCGCTGTTGCAGAAACTGTGACCTTTAGTTATAAAGAGCACCCCACCCCAACCATACACACTCAGTTACTTGTGAAGCAACTATTGTGGTTCAATTTTTAGACTTGCCTACCCACTTCCCTACCTGATGTTCTGTGGCAGGACCTCCTGGATGTTTTTTAATGTATGCCACTGTACTCATCCTGAAGTTTGTGGTCCATAATTGGTCCAGCTGTCTTTCTAGCCATGCACTTTTGATACAATTTGACCCCTCTGTTGTGACATCTCTTGCTACCATTCATATGTGGTCCACTATTCCCCTGATCATCCTTTCTGGGCACATCAGATGGTGGGTGGACCATATGCCTTTCTTGTTTTGATTTGTATCACTTAAAATTAATATCTTCCCTCTCCATGAACTCAGGCACCTCTCCCCCGTCTAAACTTTCCACAATTTCGACCTTGTAAAATTTTCATGTAGGGTATAATCCCCACCTCCCTAAAATATGTGGTGTGGATGTTCCTGCACAAGCAAGTTATAATCCCAAATGCCAAGTTTAGATTGAACAGATTGACCAACTCAGTCTCCCTCTAACCTAGCTTGGTTCATGTTTTATTGACTTAATTTCTTTACCTAATTATTGACTGTCACTGGCGCATTTTCTCTTCTTAAGACCTGTCAAGTCGCTCAAATGGGTTTGAGGGTGGTGCCCCCTATGATTCAAACATGTAACTTTAATAATCAGAGTTTAAATCTTCCATTTGAACCAACACCCTGCAGCTATTTACACCTAAAAAAGCTATCCTATTTATATAACCCACCGCTAGATGACCATTAATTTATCAGGTGCCCTCACCAACACCCCAGTATGAAAAACGCTTTGTGATGCAATAGTACTCTTGTGCGTGGGTCTTCCCCCATTCACTTTCCAAGAACTTTTTCAAGTAATCCAGATTTGAATCAACACCTGGATTTTTGAAATTCAATTAATTAATTATGTTGCTTAAGCATTTTTGTTTAACCTGACTACTTTATTACTTACCAGGACTCCATGATATGTTTCCCAGCTTCCAGAAATGCTTCTTCTTACCAAGGTTTGACTTAAACAGTATTTAAAAGCCATGTATATATAATGCCTCCAAGATGATGACAGCATGTCCCTAAAAAAATTCAAGCTCCATGTTGGCGATGGCCCTAACCCATCCTATACACTGTTGTTCAGTATCCATAAGTACCTTGCCCAGATAAGAGCCCCACATTACCTATTCCTCTTAGGCCATGGCCACTTGAGCCCATTGCTATATTAGTATGTTGAAAATTTTAAATATTCAGGGTTAGGCTTTGGAACCTCACAATATAAAGCCAGTGGTATTTCTACTATTAGGTTGGGACTACTAGCAATAAAAGAAGCAAAATGCTATTTTTATGCAATATTCAGGCAATACAGTTTAGCCGTGTTAAGCAATTGAGTAGCAACTGATATAAAATTAATTAAGAGTCTATTTATCTCACAAAGAAAATGAAATAATGTCATTTCTAAATACAAAAAGAGCTATTCTTGGCAATATGTCAATGGATTTAGTCCTTATAATATAATTTTATATACAAATTTACTATATTTAAATGTAGTCAATATATTAAGTTAAACAAATCATATGTAAAGTGTTGCAGAAACCACTCAAGTAGATAATTTCTTTCACAGTGGTAGTATTAACTTTAGATATCATCATGTATTTTATAACAAAAATATAGAGATTTATGCTTTATCAAAAGTTTTCATATAATAATTTATAGCAAGGGTTAGACTAAACGTGACCTCAGAAATGGCAAGAACAGCAGTCATAATTTATAATCATACTAAATGGTTCAGATTTTTATTAGATTATGAGTAAGTATAAGATTAAAGTTAAACTGAACCATATAAAAGTCTTAAGGGTCTCAAGATTTGAGATAATAAGCAAGTCATGATCCCTACTCCCAAATTGAGCCTCTATAAGTTGACTCTTAAGTCCTTTTGATAGAAACCTGTCCCCTTAAAGAACCAATGGGAAATGTGATCAAGAATCATCACTTGCAGGGGTTACTGATGGATATTCTTTAAAATGCATCTCCACTTCCCAAATCATAAAAAGCAACTATTAGTAATGAGGTCATGAGGACATTGTTGATGAAAACCAATGAAGGAGTCAACTATTCATTTAATCTTGAAGGACTTAGAAGATCCTGATCATATGAAACCTGTAGGTTGATGGTATCATGTCCCCACTCACCCTATAGATATCAAATCCTTTTATTCATTAAAAGAGTCTATATCCCATATTTTTGTATTCATTGACCTCTTTGCTAGTTTTTAAGTTTGACCAACTTAAATCTTGGCTCACAGTCCAGAGAATTGAAGAGATGAAATGAGTGGTGCTAACTACAGGGGCCTCTGAGCTGTACAGCGGAAATGTCTATCACAAAAATGGAGAACAATATCAAAGAAGGCCATTCCATAGCTTAACTTTCCAATTACTATTACTTATTAGTAAACAATTTGATTCAAACAAACCAATTTGATAATCAATACCAGGTGAGTTGAGAAATTTAATAAACAAGGACATAATTGGTTGAACATGGTAAAGGGTATTGGACCTGGATCTGCACCACCCAAAGTCATCAAGCGCACAGGAGCAAATGAGAACCATAGTATAAATAAAAAGCCTAAGGTGGTGCACCCTGTGGGTTTCGTGAATTTTTTAGCTAAATACTGCAGTTACATGGAAGTGACCCACTAGCAACTGATTTCATTAATTGAACATCAGATCCATGGATTTTTGGGCACAGAGGCACTGGAAATGTGGGAAAAGTTTGGTGAAGCCCAAGAATTATTTACACATGCTGTGTACACGACAACCCACACTATCTGCCATGATTGAGTGGATCTTGAGTTTGAGACAGTGGAGGAAGCAAATGAAGCTGCAAATGTGAGTAGTGACCAACCTTCCTGACAGTAACCATTTGGTATTGACCAAAAATACAAATTGGACAGAATTCAAAGATATTTTTATAATTTTTGACTACCTTCTAACAGCACTGGAGCGCACAGTAGTCAGATAATATCTCCATGAGGGCTTGGAATCCTATGGAGAAATTAAACAATTTGAGATGCAAAGATTCCAGCTGATCTAGTACTAAAAAAAGATTCCAGATGATGATGACCCTTGGCTCTGGGAAGGCAATTGCAATTATACTTCTGAACCTGGAGATAGCAGAGGATATCACAAAAATCCCTCATATTGCATCCTTTAATATTGACAGGAAAAAATACCAATTATTTTATGCAACAGTAGAGAGCGCCCCATATGCAACCACTTTAAGGCCTTTGGGCACAAGATTTATGCTTGTCCCATAAAAGAATGCCTAAGAGAAATGAAATTATGTGGGGAAGAAATGGGCGAAGATGACTCAGAGTATGCAAAAAACACTGATACCACACAAGCATTCAACTGGTGAGAATTTGACAATATAAAATTATTGACCCAATTTCCCCAAAGGAGCATAAAATGGCCAAAAAGGCTCACAATTTGACCACAGCCAAGTCAAAAGCCTCAGCAGAATCATCCATTTCGCCTGAATAGATTAAATAAGACATGGAAGAAATTGCAACAATGAGATTATCAAATTCCACAGAAGTCAAGCATTTAATTTAAACAAAAATGATTTGACGGAACCTGATTTTGAAGAAAATGTGGCAGCATAGGGGTTTGGCACCCCCAAAATTGCGGAGTACACCCCAATTGGGAGTGAAAATCAACAATTGAATGCACAAAACAAAAATGTGACAAATGAAATCACACAAGTGAACTGCAATGCTTAAATTGAAAGCCAACAAAGGTAATAAGGAAATAAGTACAGTGGTAATAAAAGGGGCAGAGTATACCCAGAACCTACTCATAGATATGCCCTCCACAGCAGAGGTGCATTGGAGAGTAATGTGAGCGAGGGAGTAGGGACAGGGGACCCTGCTAACCACTCCTGAGGCGCATTGGGCGTCTCAGTATAGATAGGGATGCTGAACATAGCAGGACTCAAGGCCTTAAAGTACAAGGCCAAGAGGTTGAGTCTCCAGAGCAAACCCCCTGTGGACATCCTGACAGTGCAGGAAACTTACTGTGCACAGGGAAAGGAGGAGGCATGGGAAAACATTCTTCTTCCAACAATATTGGTTTGGTCACAACACTGTGGGGTGATAGTATATACAAACCAAAATTTTAACTTTGTCAATAAAAATTTGTTTTTGGACGGCTGCATACTAGCCATTACCTTCTCATGGCACAAAGAGGTGCACGCAATAATCAGCATGTATGCACCAAACTGTGAAATGGAGTGTCAAGAGTTTCTATCAGTTTTGACACAGCTCTATCTTCAAAAAACACTTTCACCATGGGAGACATGAACTGCTGTATTGACAAAGACACTGACTGATGGCCACACACAACGGAGACACCACAAGGGCATGTGAAACTTCACGTTTTAAAAGCCAACTTGGGTCAATATGATTGTTGAATTGTTAACTGGACCTAAATCATCAGGTAATTTGATAGGGGAAATAATAATAGCTGATGCTAATTAATTATGTATCATGTCAAAATTTATCAGTGATTATGGATCAAAAATATCCCAAGTATATCTGAAACTTGAGATTTGTGGTCTAGAAATTCCACTTGATAGTATTCAACTATGATGACATAGGACTGGGGGCTTTGTTGGTTAAGTCAGACTTAATAATAATAGTTGACTTAATGACCCAGGCTCATGGGCTCAGTTGGTCTATGCTGAAATTAGCTTTTAATGTCAGTTGAGTTTTTCAATTAAACTAATTAAAAATTAGTGTATGATCGCCTTGGTATGTGCTACCAATTTCTCAAGAGGAGAAATGGTTCAGCTATTTGCAGATGCATCAAAACGCTGTCTTGTGATGTTTACAAGTTTGACATTAACCTTGAAGCCGTGTGAGATGCCCCAAAGCTAAAAATTGTAGACCCTCAGATGAACCTATTATGTGTTCCTCTAGCTAAGTGCCATTGAGAAATGATGCGTCATGGGTAAGATTTGGTTAACATAGAACCCTATAAAATATCTTCAAGTTTATACTAATAAATACAATCATTTATTACTACAATTTAATAGTTTATTATACAAGCTCTTATATTTAATTCTTTTTAAATTGTATTAATTTAATTTAATTGGGATCAGAAGGATCAGGTTAGTAAGCCATTGTCCAAGTAATGAAAAAAGAGTACAGCTTTGAAGTTTCATTCTCAAGGAGTTTATATCTTGACTATTGTCACCATCTGGTCTATTGTCTCCATACAATAGATGATCAAAACTCCAACTTATCCCAGAAGAGGAACCATCTCAATTAAAGTAGGCCTAAAATTCAACAATGATCCTTTATCTAAACTGTCACCCCTTCTGTAGAGCATGACATGCCCACATGTGCGCAATGGTGTACTTATTTCTATGTCATGAATAGACCTAATATTTTTGCTATAATTTCTGACAACAAATTTATTAAATTTAAAACTACAAAAATCGAATTTTCTAACCACTGGTTAGTTTTGTTGTCCTGCACACCAGCAAAAACGATTATTCAAGCACCCAGGTGGTGTAGAATACGCCCAGAAAACTTAGCCAACTCATAATTTTAATCCTGGGTGGAGAAAATGTCCTCAACATGGAATTTTCAAAAAGTCTTTCTGCTCAGACCCACTGATAACCAGGGAAAATACTAAAAAATCAACATTACAACAGATTAAATATACAACATCAAGAAGATACAGGGCAGCTTCAGCCAACATTAAACAAAGTTGGCTGAAATTAAACCTGGAAAACAATTACATGCACAAAATGCGGCTCTTCATGGGAATGAAAAGGGGCAGAAGTTCTGCACGTTTAAACACCTTGATAAGCAAACACTAACACTGCGTTGGTGTTCAATACAGAGCAAAAAACATGGAAATATATAGAAATTTGTTTGAGTTATTTTTTCCATCACTTTTATGCCTGAAAGAACATGGTGGCCCTATACACAGGTCTGATGACCAGATAAATTCATAGCAGAAACACTCAAGGAAGTCGCAACCAAAATACACATGTTTTACACATGTTTTTATATTAATATGACCCTGTCAAACCAACAAAAATTGAAAAATCTTTGAAAATTCACAAATTGACACCACAGCTTAAACCAATAATTTATTAATTTAATATCACATGAGGGATTATGGGAAGCAGTGCATGGTGAATTATGAGGGAAATTCCCTGGACCTGATGGGTTTTCCTATGAATTTTAAAAAAAGATACTTTACTAACATATCTATTATTCTTTTGGCTTCCATAAATAAATGCATTATGGAAACATGCCCTCTACCTGGAGGTAAATAAGCATACAATGTCACTCTATTTAAAAAGGAGATAAACTAAATTTATTCAATTGGCGCCCAATCTTCCTAACTAGTACTGACACTAAAATATTCACAGAAATTATGGCAAAAAGCTTAGGGGAAATTGCAATTGATGTGATATCTCCATCACAATATGGGTTTTCCCAAGAAGATCCATATGGGACAATATTCACACAGTTGCAAATGTCTGCCAATCTAAAGCCACTGGAGCTCTTGTCTTTTTAGATCAACAGAAGGCATTTGACAGGGTGAACTGGACTTATCTCAGGGCCTGCCTTCAAAAATTAAAGCTCCCAAATAGGTTCATAAACTAGGGGATGTTGTTCACAGAGTCAGCCAACGTGGCTGTGCATGGAGCAAGTATTTTAACTAAACTAGTTTTTCCACAGAGGGGACTCAAACAAGGGGACCCTCTAAGCCCTCTACATTATAATTTTAATCTTGATCCCCTAATCAGGAATAAAAATGCCCTCATCAATGGAATCAATGTCTATGGCCAACCACCAGTCAAAATGTTGACTTTCACTGATGACTGTGTGATGGGTATCTCCAACAACCAGGATGCTTGCATAATTGAGAAAATAGTACAAGAATACTCATCCATAAGTAATGCATCACTTAATCCTCAAAAAACTGAAATTATACTTCTGGGAAAATATCAGACCTATTGGATGCCATCCAACTTGGGTCAGCAGATTAATACAGCATCATGACTCCTCACCAGACCTAGGAGGCAAAGAATATCAATTACCCCACTGAAACTTCCATTCACTACCAAGCTGGCAGCTGGACCTGTCTTCCACGTGGGAATATGTTTAGAGGTAGGAGGTTACGCCAACACCATGATGGAAAATCAACTCCTAGATAAAATAACAAAACGCATTGCCTCCTTGCTTGGACATCAAACAGGCCTAACTGGACGAGTTGTGATAGACAATTCCATGATATTTTCAATCCTATGGTTTACAGCCCATGCAATTTCTTTTCACCATCCTTTTTTAACACAATATATGCCTTAATACAGGGATGGCTTTGGTCTAACTAAAGACCCTGTGCGCCTTAGAAGTCTATTTGGCCCTAGGAGGAATGGAGGTATGGGGATAAATAGCCATGTAGAGATAGCGGCCCATATACTAGGATCCTGGATAGCTCAGGTGACTAGTACAGACCTTCCAGTCATACATTGGGCTAGAGAAGCAAGATCTAATTTTTCATGAGTGCTCCAATTAAGAAATCCAGATCATCCAAACTCATTGATTAAGTATCTGGCATATCACCCAACCGCTGAATGACTTCATGGCACTCCTGTATACTTTAAACGAGTACTTTTAGCCATGAGAAGAGCAGAGTGGAAGCTTTACATAAGAGGTCAGATCGTTCACCAAGGTCGCCCAAGGCTAACTCACAGACAAGAAGTTAATGGCCAAGTAGTTACAGATTTTATAATAAACCAAATCTGAGTGCCATTGTCAGCATTGATTACCTGGATCATATGGACATACCATACAGCCTGGATAACCAAAGAATGGTCTGGAGATATACACAACATTCATTACTACAACCCAGGATATGAGCACATGTATGGAGATGCATGCGGAGAGTTTATTGCATGGCAGAACAATCAAATGCTGCTCACTCTTTATGCACAATATATGACCAATATAGATGCTTAGTACACCGCCTAGAACAATGTCCAACATTGGTAGCTATCTGGAAAGAGGTCTTGCGCTTATTCCGTCAAGACAATATACAATTATTTAGTTTGATTAAAAACATGTTTTCTCTCAACATGGATTCATCTATTCATACATCTTTACAGGTGTTAATAGTAGCAATATCACTATGGACAATCCATATTATAGTATTGGATTCATTTAAAAGATCAACGACTACCCTCCAAGAAGTCATCAATCATTTTCACTACCATATATTGGAACATTTTCAAGCATGGTTGTTTGGAAACATGACCTCAAACAACAGAAGGATAATCAAATAATGGTTTACCATATGGTTCCTAAATATTGTCTCATTCCTTCACTCATGCTGCATTCAAGGATAATTCAGCAAAAATTCTCCCATCGCCTAAACTTGATGGTCCTGGAGGCAACAGGAGGTGCTATGTACCCTCTGGGGTAACCTTAATTATTCACATTTTTTATTAATTTATCCTCACTATATTGAAAGTGTATATCCCATGGTTGACCTTCCCCAGATAAACTAGACTTAGCAGTATTGGCAGCATCCACCTGAATTAAGGCCTTCAAATCAACCCATCTTTTTAAGTGGTCAATAGCTTCTAGGATGTATTTCGCTAATCTGGTGCTGGCATTCAACAGTCTTATAACATCAATTGACACCATGTGCAAAGCAAACTTAGGTTGAACTAGTCAAGATCCTTTCATTTTCTTATGTAGCTTATGAAGCTGGCACTCTACACAACATGATGGATAACTGGAAAAGTTAAGTTTAATGACTTCTAGTAAAAATAACTGATAAAGGTGATCCAACGTTTTTCTTAAGCCGCTATGTCCTAAAACTTTATGTGCTGCCTAGATTATGGCTGGTCATTCTGATGGTCTTAGAAATTGATAGCGTTTTCGTTAAAAAATCTGTAAAAGTGACAATTTTTTTATCTCCTTATTTTCCATCACTCTCCTTAACGCTTTTTGAATTTTTGGGAGCTTATCCTGTATTCTTTCTACAATTATTATCTGTAAAAGTTCATTTTATTGGTTATATATGACATGAGCAGCTGGCAGTCTCAATAACCCTTTAGCATATGCTGATGGGTTATTACCACTCTATGAATAATCTTAAAGTCATAGGCTTGCAGCTCTAAGGCCCATCTGGCTAATGTCCCCAATGGTTCCTTTAGATTATTTAACTTGTGCAGGAAAGAGTTGTCCGTGACAACCTTGAAGAACATCACATGCATGTAAACTCAAATTGTTTTTAGGCATAAATTACTGCCAAACACTTCCATTCTGTCATGGTAAAATTTCTCTAGGCAGGATGATAGCGTATGAATAACATATGCCAGTGGATGTTCTTTCCCTTTATCATTGACTTGGATCAAAATGATGCTGATTGCCAATAGTGACATATCCAAAAGGATAATGAAAAGGAAGTTGAATTTAGAATATCTCAAAATGGGGATGCTCATCAAATGTTGTTATAGTTTGTCATACAATATTTGCGCTTCTTTGTATGAATCAGATCCCTTATTCAGATCTTTTAACAAAACTAACAATGGCGTGCATTTTTTTGCAAAGTCTTTACCAAATTGATGAAAATCTTTGAATATACCCAGGAAGACTTGTACATCCTTAGCACTTTTTTGAACTGACATCTGTTTGATTGCTACCACTTTCTGTTGTTGCAGCTATGATCCTTAGGAGTCTATGACAAATCCTATATATTCCAACTCTTTCTTAAACAGTGGCATTTTCTCAGTCTATTCTTCAGATTTGAGCGGCAAACCACTTAAACACTTCTTTGAGGTACTCAAGATGAGCCATTAATGTCTGCCTGAAGATGATAATGTCAACTAAATACATCAGAGCGCACAACAAAATCAAATCTCAAAAAATGGAATCCATCACGCCTAAAAACCTAGCTGGCCGTTGCAAAGCCCTTGGGGCATTCTAGTCAGTTTTTATAGGCCTTATACAGTAATATCACACAATACTCCTGATCTTCTTTTGGCAACTCTATTTGGAAATATCCTTAGATCAGGTCCATTGCCAAGTAGAAATTTGCTTCTACCAACCAATCCAATGTGCTTTCTATGTGGAGTATAGGATAGGAGTACTTTTTGATGATCTTGTTTAGATGATAGTAGTCAATCACAACTTGTTTGGATGAATCCTTCTTTTAATGATTTAATTAGAATGTCCCATGGACTTAAAATGACACCAGCAGTCCATGATCAAGCAGCTTGTTTATTTGATCTTTAACTACTGCTTTGGTGGCTTTCAATCTTCTGACTATCTTCATTCATATTGGTTTGGATTATCCAGTTTTGACCTTAAGGATTGCATTGGCCACTTATCTAAGGTTGTGGTCATCCTGAAAGAATATTACCTGATACTTTTTTAATAACTGGAGTAATTATTCCTGCTGGTACTCCTTAATCTAACCAGTTAATTGCAATCACCAATATGTGGTCGTTTTCAAAAAAAATTTCTGTTAAACCCAATTTAATTAATGTTCTAAAATCATAAATTTTCTTGATTTACATTAATTTGATTAGATGGGCAAATGCATCAATTTAGTTTTCTACCAACCAAATTGGATCACATCTCAGAATGGCCATCAAAGCTCAAATTTCCTCATGGCCCAGGATCAAGATCCATGAGCTACTTAAGGCTCAATCCTGGACTTTATCCAGGAGACTTTGATCTACACTTACATTTTTTTGGGAATTTCCAAGGTTAACCCTAACAACCATCTGCATTTTAGGTGAAATGATATTTGATGATCTAGCCTATAATGGGATTCCTCAGTTCTTAATATTTCTGCGTTAGCTTTTTTGGCTGTTTCTCCCTACTAGTTTGTACTGTAAAGAGATTATACCGTCCCTTAAATTAGGTTCATGAAGGTGTTTTCCTTTGCCTACTGAGTTTCTCCTTTCAGCTAATATACCAAAGGGCAACGTTTGACCCAATATGTTCACTGTAATTTCACTGAAAACGCTTTTAATGCATATTTTCTTAGAAGTACTGTCACAATAATATTATTGTAATTATTACTCAACAGTATGATAGTAGGAGCTGAGACAACAAAATTTATGAAATGTAAAGGTAGTGCACTATAAGATCTACAAAAAGTCAGTAGTAATAGGACCAGCTGTCCCATACTCTTGCTTGTTCTCTAGATCTGGAGAAATCTTTATATGTTTCACCATTTTGGTAAACATGATGTTAATTAATGCCTCACTTTTGAATATGGCCCTTACTTTGAATCAATTAACTAAGATGTACCCATATTTGCACTAAGAATATAGCAATATAGCATCTACTGAGTGTAAAGCAGCATTTGATGCCAAGTATAAAATAAGAATTAATTGTGTCAACAAACAGGAAAAGTCATCCTTAATTGTACTAAAATGGATAAATTGAGACCAATAAGTTTTGCTAAATCAATTATAAATGCTTTTTGAAGTTCCTTGTCTTTTTAAATAATTGATGTGCATAAGATCAAGTGACCACATTAATAAATTCTGAGTAAAACTCTTTTAACTTGGCTCTGGTCATGACATGAATATTTGGGTTCATCATTTTATAATGAGGTCTGAAATGACATCTTCCAATCCAGATAGGAGGTATTGATTTACTCTTGATATTTATCTGTTAGAATTAAAATACATGAAGATATAGATCATTCCTCATCTAGACCGCAGGGCCTTTTCCTGCTTACTTATCACTTTCCCTTTCTTGAAGGAAAACCATAAACAACTGTTCCTTGGGTTCTTTCCCCAACATTGGTGGGCATAATGTCCTATTTTCCGCATTAAAACAAGTGTTTCATGATCTATTGTTCTCTTCTGTAATTCTTGGGTCAATTCCCCATTTGTTCACAATTCTTTTCCTCCTTACTTCCTTAATAATTTCAATATATATTGAGTATTTTTATTAAGGTTATTTTTGTAGTTCTAATTGGTGCGTCAAATGATGAGCTTAACTAATTTAATGGTTTATCATTTTTGAGTCAGATGTCTTATTAGCTAAGGCAAAACCATGGTTTGGTGAAGGTTGTGATAATGTCAAAGGTAGATTGTATGGCAATAAGAGCGTCAAAACCATTCAATACCTTTAAACTCATTAATATCTGCGCCTCCTGAGAGTAGATGTCAGTAATAGCAGTTAATTATTCACCTTTTAGAACTGGATCTCCAAGAATTCTTGTTTCCAATTAGCCATTTGATTTACCTCCCACAATCATCCATTATCACTTTTTTTATGTCTTTGTAGGTCCAATTGATTAATTAAAATGAGGCAATACTAAATTCTGGCATTCAAGTTTTCATTTTATGTCAGAGGATCTGCCACCTGCTAGCGTTTTCCGCCCTGCAGGAAAACATGTGCGAACTGGCTCATCCAGCTCACCTAATGTATCAGGATGATTTGTCCCTCCAAGGGACTTATCATTACAATTAGCGCGAGTACACCCAACCCGCCCTCACCCACTTGCCCTACCCAATCCAATATTCGCTTTTGCCTCTGAGTCAAATATGGGCGTCTCTTCCCATATGCCAACAAAGCAATAATTGAGCTGGCAACATCCACATTTTTACCAGCGGGATTTTCTGACTTCCGCCCTTATAAAGGCTATTTTGATATTGGTTTTCCCACTGAAGAGGACGCAGCTGCTGCACATCTACGCCCTTAATATATAAAAACACTCCTATTTCCACAACCCATACACGCCTCCCCAGTGACACCACAATGGTGGTGAACTTTGCAAACCTTCTTTTGCACCTTCCGCCTCAAACCCTCTATGAAGAACTGATGATGGGGCTATCCAAATATGGTACAAACCCCATCCTCCACTTCCTGATCCCAAGTGGAGCTGAACGGTTAGCAGCACCATGGCAAAGGCCACCATCACCCCCCACCAACCAACTGTAGCCCAGCACATCCCTACACATGCCCATATCCCGTCTGCACCAGATCACTTCTTTTAGGCTCATATTGACAACAGCCACACCATTTTCTTCCCTCTGTCATGAGTTGGATCATTCCAAAAATACTGTAGCTAAAATTCAAAACAAGCGGAATCCTCCAAGCCCACACATGAGGCTGCACAAACAGCCTTTGAGTGGGGATTTTGGCTGCCCCCACCCCCTTCAGCTGATTGCTCAAAAATCAACAAAACCTTTGCAACCAAAGCCCAAGCTGGTTTAATTTCTAACCATATACCCAATCAGGAGCAGGTTTGGACCCATATTCAGTCCAACCAATTTAACACCCAAAACTTACACAACCAAAACCTCAGCCTTCCAAATCAATCACGCTCAATCTAAATCCCTGGGACCTATTGGATGAAATAACTGAATCTGTGGAAATTATACCACCTCCCGACTTTCCAATCAATTTGGAACCATATCTACCTTCAGATTTCGATGCCCCATTCCCATCTAAGAAATATATCGCTAAACCCACTGCTACCCCATTCTTGAGTGACCATCAACTTACCAAAGCCGCTGTGGCCTCTCCTGATAGCCACCATCTCCACAAAGCTGTGGCACAATCTGTCACTCAATTTAATGAGGGGCTACATATAATCAGTTAACCTGCTGATTTTCTGAGGTTGCAAAGGTGGAAATTGAACGATTAAGGGAAACCGCCACCTCAGCTGTCAAGCAAGTTGTTGCACTGACAGAATTTTCCCCCACCATGCGCATCACCAGAGCCAATATAACTAAATTTTCTCAGCTTCCTGATGCACGCATACAAGCTGAACACCATGTTGCCAAGCTTCTGGAGGCTATGCTCCAGGCCCAGTTTGTTGACAAACAGATTAACCCTTTTCCATTTTTCCTCAACTTGCATCCTGCGGATGCCTCAACCCCTTTGCTCTCAGCTTTTGTCCATCTCTTTATTAATGAAGAAGGAATTAATAAGCTGTCTGATAACCCCTACCTTCCCTCTCCGCCATGGTGGTATAAGCGGTTCACAACTGCTACACCTGGTTGGCTTGGTTTTCCTTTTTGTTTTAGTGTTCCGCCACTAATTTACAGCATTTGGTTTGTGTTTTTGGTCAATATTTTGTATCAGTAATGTCTGTCCCCTGGTCGGCTTACCTCAAATAAATCAAATTAAATTCTGGCATTCAGTATCTAGACTGTTAGTACAGTGACAGCTTCTGCTGATTACTGCAGCTGATCTTGTCATAACAAATAATATAGAATTTTTACGTTATCCCATTTAAAGGTGGGTATTTTTAGAATGGCCTGATAATATTCAGTCTTAATTATATTTTGATAGTATGTGGGACTCAAACAGTAATTCTAGCAGTTGTTGAATTCTTGGAGTTCATTAATGACCACTGGTGCTATTTGCACAGGATTCAACAATTTAGCAGAGCAGGAGTATCAAAACTCACAGCTGCTTATTAATAAATAGTGAGTTTACTTTTTAAAATAAATTATAAAACTTTAAAGGAAATAAAAAGAGAAGGTTTTTATGCCCGCAGGGCTGCAGCCAAGGAAGCAGCTAAAGTCACCACTGCTATCCCACACTACCAACACCAGGAGGACATCGAAACCTTTGTGGTGGAAACAACTCAGGAATCCATCAACCAATTAGATTGGGAAGCCCATGCTGATTGGGCCACCCAATCTGAGGATCTGATGGGGGACTCAATCTCACCCAATCTTTGCAACCAAGCTCCGATTGAAACTGAATCAGGGCCCATCCTACCTGAAAATTTTTTTTGACCCACTCAATGGTGCATTAAACTCATCCATACCGCAAAAAATTTGTCTGATATCGAGGAAACAAAAAGTGAAGGCAAAAGCCAACGCGAACCTTTCTGCTAAAATCAACAAAAACACTGATAGCGTTGCTGCAAACACCCATGCTGCTGTAAAGGCCCATGGGGATCTAGAGGAGGCTAGTGGGCCCAGGTGCCCACCCCCTTGCACCTAAGGTGCAAAGGGGAAAACCTTCACTTTAGGGACATTGAATATTGCTGGACTCAAGGCTTCGCTGTCCCAGGCTAGGAAACTGAGTTTTTTAAAACAAAATTTACCCGTGGATATCCTGGCCATCCAGGAGTCCCACTGTCCGCGAGGTTCCAAGGAGACTTGGAAAACCATGCTCCTCCCATCCTTATCTTTTTGGTCAGAGCACTGTGGGGTGCTAGTTCAAAGAAACAATTTTTTCAAATTTTTATTGTCAGAAACCTTCCTCAATGGCTGAGTCCTCATTGTCAATTTCTTGTGGGCTGACAAGGCACATGCTATCATCAACATTTATGCCCCAAACAGTGCATGAGAGTTTCAGGATTTTCTCATTGGTCAAATCCCTCCCGCTACCCCCAGACCCTTTTTTTGTAGTCAGTGACATGAACGTTGGCTAAACACACCAATGGACCGTTGGTCTTCCTCCTCCCACGCCCCCCAGGGTCATGTAGAACTTCATATTTGAAGGCCACCCTTGGGTTAATAGATGCACTGCCACGGCGAGCCCCACTGCTCAAAAATATGACGCGCCCCCATGACCACAACGGAAATTAAGGTCCATGTCCCGCATAGACCTTATCCTTACGCCAGCGAAATTTCAACCCCACATTTCCCACTTCAAAACAACAAAAATGTAATTCTCCAACCACTGACTGGTCTCGATAACCTACCACCTACCCACCACAGTGGCTAAGGCCCCACATTGGTGCAAGCTCTGCCCCCCAAACTCGTGTCACCAGGATTTTCTAATTGTGTGGAATCAGCAACTTTGGCAAAAGAGTTTGGTGCATCATTTTGCGCAGACCCCATCTCCACATGGGCAACCTTCAAAGAGGATACCATCCGCCACTCTCATCACCTCTCCTCCAGATGCTCACGAGCCACATTGGCTGTCATTTCGCACGCTCTGGAAGATTTGGCACACCTGGAGTCCAACATCTTGGCTACAGGATACAGCCCTGGCTGGGGCCAGAAGTGGGCAGAGGCAGCCGCCCACCTCAACGTGCTCAAAAGGCAAAACAAACATCATGTTTGTGTTTGATACAGGGCCAAACGCATCACAAAGGGTGACAAGTGCTCCGCATATTTTTTTAAGAAAAAAATTTTGCACCACGCCAGAGCGTGGCCTGCACACAGGTGCAGAGATTGGATGATCTCATCACAGATACGCCAGCTGAAGTGGCAATCAAAACATAGAAGTATTACTCTGAGTTATACCAATCCGATCCAATCTAGCTGGCTGAAGTGGCAGAATTTCTTAACTGAGCCCACATCTGCACCATTTCCTGATACCCAGAAATAATGAATTTGATTACTCTGAACAAATTATGGACAGCTATCTGCGGTGCACCACACTGGAAATGCCCAGGCCCAGATGGCATTCCACATGAATTCTATAAAAAGTACTTCAAATATATATCCCGCACTACTGCTTGCCTCACTTAACCAGAGCCTTTTGGAAACGTGCCTCCTACCAGGAGGACAAGAGGCCTTCACCGTCACACTCTTCAAGAAAGGGGACAAGCTAGACTTAGCCAACTGGCGCCCCATTTCTTTAACTAACTTGGACACTAAAACTCTAACAAAAATCATGGCTAATCGTTTAGGGACTATAGCATCTGCCACCATCTCCCCAGAACATTTTGGTTTCATACCCAGAAGGTCGATTTGGGACAACGTGCAATCTGTGGCTAACGCATGCCAGTCCACAGCCTCTTTGGCACTTGTATTCTTGGATCAACAGAAGGCCTATGATAGAGTAAATTGGGAATACCTCAGGGCCTGCCTCTATCATTTCCGCTTTCCCCCTCGCTTCATCAACTGGGTGATGCTGCTCATGGAATCCGCAACAATGGCAGTGCGTGGCCCTGGCTTCCTAACGGAAGTAGTCTGCCCTCAAAGGGGCTTGCAACAAGGGGACCCCCTTAGCCCACTCTTATACAACTTCAGCCTTGACCCACTACCTTAAAACGTGAATGCCCAACTCACTGGGGTCCATGTGCCAGGCCAAGCCCCATTCAAGATGATGGCGTTTGCAGATGACTGTGTGGTTGGGGTGTCTAATAATAAAGAGGCACGCGCACTTGGAGCTCTCATCCAGGAGTATTCCCGGGTAAGTAATGCTGCACTGAATGCTTCCAAAACTGAAATCATCCTCCTTGGTCGGTCTCAAAACTGCTGGGCCCCTGCAACCAGTGCCCATCCTGGCCCATCTGCTCGCACACGTGCTCGCCCTCCCAGCTCGCCCCACACCACCCCAATGGTGCTCCCCTTCATGCCACGCCCTACCATAGGGCTGGTCTGCCATCTAAGAGTGTGGGTGGAGGCAGGCAGGTACGCATAAGCAGTTATGGAGAGTCATATTCTAGAAAATGTGACGAAGCGCATCTCCTCCCTCAGAGCCCACCCCACTTCCCTTACTGGCAGGGTTGTTTTAGCCAACTCTAAGCTCCTCTCCAAAGTCTGGTTTATAGCCCATGCCATCCCCTTCTCCCCAAGCTTCTTCAAATCCTTGTATGCCCTGTTGCAAGGATGGCTTTGGTCAGGCCGCCCTCCACCAGTACGGCTAGAGGTCATGTTTGGCCCTTATCATCATGGTGGTATGGGCCTGCTTGACTTCAGAGCCCATGCTGCCAAAATCTTGGGTACCTGGATTGCGGCCATCACCACCCCTACGCTCCCCTCCCAACACTGGTCCCACGCGGCCCGCTCCAACTTCTCCCGCGCCTTGGGCCTCAACAATCCATCGAACCCCCACTCCCTGATCAATTACCAGGCTTCACACCCATCGGCCACAGGTCCTCACGGGACTAAAACCCACTACAAACGAATCCTCCTCTCCATGCGGAGCGCTGAGTGGAGAATTCATATTAGTGGACACACAGCCCAGAGAGGCCGCCCCTCTCCTCAGTTCACACAAGAGGTACAGGGGCTACCCATCCAAGATGGCGTGATCCCCACACGGCCCCATGTCCTATCCAGGGTGGACTACCTGGACATGATGGACATCCCTTACTCCATTGAAACCCAAAAAACTATCTGGAAATATGCACACCATCCTCTGTTGCAGCCTCAAATCCACTCCCATGTGTGGCGCTGCCTGAGGCGGGTGTACCGTACAGCTGAGCGCTCTAACGCTTTACACTCATCCTGCATCATGTGTGGCCAGTATGAAACGCTGTTCCACTACCTGGAGAAGTGTCCTACCTCTAAAGTGATATGGCGCGAAGTTCAACGTCTGCTGGGCCAGGATCAAACACATCCCTTCAGTCTGTCAAGAGATATGTTTGCTTTTATCAATGGCCTCCCCCCTTCCACCCTCCCTCCATGCTCTGGTGGTTGCAATCGCCATGTGGACTATCCACATGATTATGTGGATGCCATCGCAGGCTCACCCCCACCCTCCCAGAAGCTTTCCACAGATTACGGTCTCAATTTGGTGGACCATTTTCAAGTGTGGATGTTTGGATACCTCCCACTGCGTCACTGACATCTGGTCTCCTCTTGGTTCCCAGTTTGGTTCATCAAATCAGACCCCTTCCTCCACACGTGTTCAATTGTGGCTACGGCCCCTTCACACTTTCTCTCCCCCTCCCCATAAGTGGCATTCCCGCTGGCAACAAGAGATAGCTTCGCTTCTCTGGGGTGCCTTCCCTGTTACTAAGTTTTGTCTCTTTCAGATCAAATTCAGAAGTGTCTGTCCCATGGTCGGCCTTCCCCGCAACAAAATCAAAATTTAAAAGATAAGGTTTTTATATTGATCTGATTAGTAGTGGCAAATGAGTCAAAAAAGCACCCTACTAATATGTCGCTGCTTAGTATTTGAACAATTGAGGCTTAAAGTGAGAGGGCTGTTAAATTCATTATAACTTATGATTATCCAAATTAAGAAATATGGGTTTTTGACCTATTGGAACTCTCAATTCTCGCCTCGCTTCAACAGAACAGCCAATGGAAGGTCAATACTAGGTAGGACAATTCCATTAGGTAAGGATTTAATATTTAACCCAATCATTGAGTGGGAAAATATTTGCACCTTGTGGGACCCCCTCCAACCCTATAGAAGGGGGTGGTCTCTAACTAAATGTGTGAAGTAAACTGGAAGTGGGCTAGAGAGGAACCTCGGACAGAAATCCCTGATTCTGCTACATGGTTGTTGCAATCTGACTACCCAAACTTGTGCTATTTTCCCAAGAAGTATTAATAAAAGTGTTACCCAATTTGAGTAGTTCCACCAAGAATTTGCCAGGGTCTTTTGTCCAAAATTATCATTATTTACCTCCAAAAAGCTCTTCTCACAATACTGGACTTGTAATTGTCCAACACACCCCTTCAAGAGTGGTCAGGGGTGAATAAAGGCGTATGAACCAGCAATGAACCTGGTTGATGGTAACTCCAGAAGCAAGGGACTTGATGGAGTATTCAACCCTCTCTTATATGTGACTACAAAAGATCCCTCCCAGATAGACAAAGCTTCTCATTTTTAGGGGTGATCTGATTGTGGTAATACAGTACCAAGTCTGATATTTGGAAGGAAGGAAGAGGGGCCCATCTCTCATTAGCAGCTTGGCCTTCTTTAGTGACAGTCTTTACCAAGTTAGTCATAGCCCCTGCTTGTAGTTGAATGATGTGCTGGCCAACTTCTTTATGGCTTACTCTGGGTTAGTTCTGTCAATAAAAATAACTTTTGCTAGTAGAGCCAGTACCACAGGTTCTCAGACATATAACGCATGAAAAGGGGACATCTTTAGGATGTGATGAAAACTAATTAAGTAGTCTATGAGGGCACTGGTTAACATAGATACCAGTGGAGAGGGTCTGTATTGGCCATTTTGCTGAGTATTGATACCATAGTTCCATTAGCTCTTTATACGGCCCCATTTGTAGATGGATTGTTGGGGGACGATAAGAGCTATTGTGTCCCCATAGAGGTGGCAGGGAGCTTATCCGCTCTAAAAGTGAATTTTTTCCCATTGTCACAAATGAGGATTTGGGGCAACCATACCGCGTAAAATATATTGATACAAGAAGGTAAATGTGGATTTTGCAGTATGAGCAGAGCGAGCCACAGCTTCAACAATCTGGTAAATGATCAATTCCAACCAAGATATAACGGTTGCCTTCAGTAGTCTGAGAGAGAGGACATACCACATCCAAGCTTATTCTGTGGAAGGGTTTTTGGGGCGTCGTAGGTTGGTACTGATAACGGGTCTTGAAGCTGGATTGTTTTTTACATGTCAGATAGGCATCCAAGACTTCTGCTATGGTCTCCATGATGCCCTCCCAGCAATACCACTCTTTAACCCACTCATAGTTTTTTTGGGCTCCACCATGGCCCATGATAGTGTGAGACTCCAGGATCACAGGTACTCTCTCTGATGGACGGAAATAGGGCAACCAGTTTACTCCTAATTTCATGTATAACTTCTTAATTTCCACCTTAGTGTTGTAGGAGTGATAAGCTAGCATCTTCTGTACCAGTTTATCTTCATCAGCCCACATGTCAGCAGTCATGAGGAGATCATGTAACCTCTCCAAATAACTATTATCTAAGTGATGAAAAAGCTGCTGCGTCAACCTGTCTACATTCATATGGCAAGTTCTGCCCGGTGCTCAATGTTCTTGTCATAGTGCTGGAGCTTCAGAGCCCAGCGAGCCAGCCGTCCAGTGAGGTCCTTCATATTTTGCAACCAATTTAAGGAGGCGTGGTTGGTAACTACTTTAATGACGTCCCATATAAAAAGGGACAGAAATATTTGACTTGAGTAATAAGCCCAAACACTCCTTCTCAGTAACTCTGTAGTTGCGTTCAGCTTTTGAGAGCATTTGGCTGAAGTAGGACATGAGGTGATCGACCCTATTCTCATCCAATTGGGCTAAGATAGCTCCAACAGCGTAATTGGAGGCATTTGTGAACAACATAAAGGGCTTGTCATAGTCAGGGTGGCGGAGAATTGGCCGTTGTTGCAATAACTCCTTTAGGGTCTCAAACTCGGCTTTTTGTTCAGCTTCCCAATGGAATGGAGTGTTCTTAGCCAAGAGATGTATGAGGGGTTCACTGAGTTGGGCGAACTTGGCGATGAATATTTTTGGTAATACCCCATAATGCCCAAGAATACCTGTATGTCGCAAAGGGGTTTGGACGCAGGAATTTTGGATATTGCTTCAATCTTGTCTTGGAGGGGTTGAATCCTGTAGTGAGAGATAGCGTGCTCAAGGAAATCCAGATTCTACTGGAAGCAAGTACATTTGGGGGTTTTAGCTTTAGGTTAGATGCCTGAAACCATTAAAAACACTTCTTTTAGATGTGTGAGGTGCTCGTTGAAGGTCTTGGAGAAACTGTGATGTTATCAAGGTAGACAATTACAAAGATCAGCTGAGATAAAAAAGAATATTATTTATTTCCCAATGAAAAGTGGCAGGCACATTGAAAAATCTCTTGGGTAATTGAGTGGGTTGAAATAGGCTCTTACTACGGATAGGGGCGCACTTCTCCTAATCCTGAGGAGAAAGATCCATCTGCCAATACCCACTAGCCAAGTACTTGACAGAAAAGAACTTGGACTCAGAGAATTGGGTCAGAGCGTGATCAATACGAGGGATAGGATGTCTATCTTTATTTGTGAGTTTTTTTCAATTTGCAGTAGTCCATAACTACCCAATAACATCCATTTTTCTTCGTTATTAGTAGAATAGAGGGCGACCAAGGGATTTGGAAAGGCAAAAACCCAGAGTCCAGCAGATGTTTGAGCTCCATCTGCATATGTAACCCCTCAACTTTGGATTTGTGGTAGGGTTTGCAGCGGATGGGATGAGCTTCCATGAAATCAATAGTATGAGTTCAACCCTTCATGTGCCCATAATCAGTGTCAGATTTGGAGTAAATGTTACTATAAGCCTCAAGTAGGGTGTGGACTTTTTTGAGCTCCGCTGGGGTTAGATCCTCAGAGATATTAATGGTAGGCAACTGTTGGGATTTTTGCCATATTCCCAGCCTGCTAGATTACCTGGTATCGTTAGGGGAAGATTTCCTAAGGTGAAGTGAATCAAAAATTGGTTGGCCCGAGTTTCAGAGTAACTACATTAGGGGGATTTTGGGATATTCACCTGGTTGTATCCATCAGAGATCCAGATGAATACTTAAGATCTCATTGGGCGGAGTTGCCAACGAAATAGGGGCATCTGATAGTATAAACTATCAGGTGTACCATTTGGGATCAGTTGGGTTTCATCACTGGCTGATTGGGAATGAATAGCAAGTTGTAAGGCGAGTGATGCTGCCTGCAACTAGTGAATTAATCAATTGGTGAGTGACCTGCCTTAATGGGTAATAAGTCCCATTACCTAAGCAGGTCGCTAGCCACTTATGGTTGGTTTGCGTGGATTGAGAGGAAAACGTTAGGGACACGTTTTCTGACTCTTTCCATTTTAGGTCTTGAGGAAATCAAATGCTGGAATCCTAGGCCAGGATGGGGAAGACCATCGCTGCTGAGACTTGGTGGGTGATTCAATGGCAATGACTGCCGTTTCATCAAAGAGGTGTTAACCAAGGGTTAGACAGCTGAATTCCCCACTATATATTCCCTAGGGTCACTATAATAAAAAAAGAGTTAGATAATACCACAGATATTACAGAAGAAAATAAAGGATTATCTATTCAGGATATAGTTTAATGAGTAAACTATCATCAGCTTCCATTGTGCTATTCTGTCTCAAGGATATTATTGATGTGTGCGATAATAGGAAGACTGTTAGAGAAAAGAGTAAAGATCTGAGTGGGGATCTAGAGAAGAAAGAGTCACAGTCAGGGATAGCTGCTGACTGTGTGTTAGACTGAAGAGACTGTCACCAGGGTATTTCAGTGAAGATTGGGTGGACAAGAGCAAGGGAAAAAAATTCCTAAATTTGCGACATTATAAAGTATTTAATTGGGAATACTGGCCGAGCGTTGGGCCAAAATATAATAATTCAAACTCAACTACAGATAATAGTCTCCATACTATAATCAGTTAATAACTTATTCTACTATACAATGTGACAAAGTGCATGAGGAAACCAAACCTGTGCAGCAAAAAGGTTACTAGTGTTACTTGCTGATAACAACCATCAGTAAATTTTTACAAGTTGGTGCTCACTACAGCGATAGTTGAGTTGTAGAATTTATAAGAATGTCATACAAAGAAAAGCTACACAAACTGTGGACCAAGTTGGCCACTGTATACCAGAATGCTCTAAACTCAGCAGACCATCAGGAGTTTGCAGCCTTGGAAGAATGAGTCGCCAAGGTGGAGGAAGAAATAGAGATTGTAGAAAGCTTTGGGAATGAGTTACTTGGGAAAGTAACATAATTGAAGAATAAAGAAAGGGACCTTGTTCAAGAAATCTTATACCTGAAAATGGAGTGAGAAGCAAATAACATTCATTTAAGAAATTTTGGAGCGGATATAGAAAGATCAATCAAACAATTAGAGGAACTTAAAGCTCACAAATGTGCTTGTGAGCCCAATATGGCAAGCAATGCTGAAGAAAGAAGTCTTCGCAAAATACTTGAGAATTTGATTACCCCAAGGAACATGCTGCCTACTTTGCTGCCATTTCAGAGATGACGCCCAAAGTCACTCCTCAAGTTAGCTGAGTGGCTGAACCAAGAGAATCAGCCAGAAATCACTTAGAGGAACTTAGGGAAACACCAAAATTGCTAATATTCCATTGGGATAACGCCCCTAGCGCTTTTCTGATTGTTCAGCATGACCACAAATGGCTACAGGAATCGTCAAAAGGCGTTGACAGTCATGAATTGCCTAGACACTGACTGTCAAAACTTAGTGTTACCTCACCTGGAGGGAGACAGCTGGTCATATGCTGAAGCAAAGGCGGCCATCATGAAAGAGTTCAGGAGTCCGACATGCATGTCAAAATGCAAGCAGGAATTTATGGGAATCCTGTTACATAAGGATGAGTCTCTAGCTAGCTTCGCAGATCAGTTTTACCAGGAGTCACAGATCCTGGTTGGAGCGAAAGTATTGGATAGCTTTGATGCCAGAATCGCCTTGCAAGCGTCCCTTCAGCCCTATCACAATTTGCATCAAATGATGTCTTCCGTGTTCACAATGGAAATAACTACCTCACAAATGGTAGATAACTTGAAGATTTTGTAAGAGACATTTGATGCCCCAAATAGAAACTTCAAATCCAATCCAGTATGCAATCCAAATCCCACGAAGGAAAATGAAGGAGTTAAAGAGATGACCAATCAAACTGTGCCAGGGAATAAGCCTGAAGAATTTAGACAGTTAAACAAGAAGGAAAATGTCTGCTACCAATGTGGTGGGAAAGGACATTTCGCCGTGCACTGTAAGAAGCCAAAGGATCAGATTAACATGGTCCCGGCCAAAGAGTCAGCAGCCACTAAGAGATTGGAAAAGGGCCCACAGCCTAGATGGGGAACAGTCTAGAGTTGCGGAGAAACCTGTTCCTCCCAATATTATGGATGAAGAAATTGATATTAATATTCTGTTCGTAGATGACGGGCAGGATCAGCTGTATCAAGTGGTCAATTCGGATTTAAATGCCGTGACCAGAGCTGGGGCAAAGAGAATTGACCACAAGATAATAAAGGAAGTTGCCCAGCTATACACCTGACAACTGGTGGACAAGATTTGAATCGCTAAGAATCCTGAAAATTATCTGATGTCCATTTAGATGAGGCTAATTTGTCTATCTTCCTTAGCATGATAAAGAAATCATTTCCTAATTTATCAGCGCAAATTATTCACAGCCTAAATTTTGCTAATAATGCCACTATTCACTCAGTAAACACTATATTAGAATACTCTGAGTGTACATATATAGATATACAAGTGAATCAAGTATGGGTGAGGGTGATTGTTGACAGTGGAGTGCCCATCGTTATTGTCTCGACCAAGTTGGTAAAGAGGATGAAGGTCTCGCCAGACTTGGAACATAAGACAGAATATGGGACAGCTGTGCCAAACACCACCATCTTACATGGAGCATATAGTGCACTGCCACTATGATTCAGGTTGTTGGTGGTATCTGCACAAGCAATAGTTTTGGCAAGCCAAAACCATGATATCCTGATTGGAACGGAGTTTCTATGGAAGTACAGAGTTAAATGTAACTTCAAGGATAATATGTTGACCATATTGGGTCAGATGTTATCATTGGTATATCAGAAGGATAGTGATGCTCCACTAAATTGAAGAAACAACTTTATCAATTTAATATACAATGACGTCATTTTTCTGATTCAGTACCAAAGTAGTTGGTAGAAAGTGACGCAAAACGCCAGCGGAAATCCTAGAGTACTGGGGAATTCCACTGAGGATCAAGAATGAGATGACCATACCTCCAGGATCACAGATGATAGTCAACACACGGTTGACATTGGAGATACCTGATCTGTTGTATGGGGAGGTTGAAAGCCCCTGGAAGAAGTCCAGAGTGGAGCCATGGGTGGCTCCTGGGATAATAATGCTGGGCCATGGAGAAATTCGAGTTCTCCTGGCGAATTTAAGTGAAAATCAATAAAGATCAAGAGGAATCAGATCATTGCATATGTTCATCCGTTCCTGATGGTTGAGAGTTGTTCAAAATGATTGCAAGCCTGGTTTTAGAGGGATTAGTTACCATTTCCAGTAATTTAATGGAAGGACTAGACACTGCTGCCAGACTAGGCCTATGAGTCCTAGAAGGACAATAGAAGAGGTTCCACCAAGCATCCTGACTCATCTGCTGGAAGAGATGGAGGTCTTGATCAGACAAACTATTAAGAAGCTACTGATATCATGACTCAGAATTCGACATATGAGCTGGACCAGAGGGGGATGTCAGACTTATATGGAAGTTGACATTATGCACTCTACAATCCATTAAGCTCCAATTTTGGGGAAATTAATCTCAAAATTAATGGGATAAGCTCTCCAAGGGAAGAATTAGGAATGACTTGAGCCAAGAGGATATGAAAGAAATAACAAGGGTAAATAGAAATACGTATTCTTAATTGAGTCACAAAATGAACATTTATGGCTAGAGTCTTCCGTCTATGATGAGGAGAAAATCAGGAAATCAAGGATGCTGGACCAAGAATCCTGAATATGACAGCGGGTCATATACCCTGACGGGGGAAAACTGGATCATGGGACTAATAAATCATGATTAAATCATTCAGCCTGGCTTGACAGTAGGTCTTGGGACCACGCTTTGAGAAGGCGGTAGTGAGGAGAAAGAGGAAGAACGCCTTATGCTGAAGGTCATCCCTAGCAGCGTTGAGTATTGACGAGTGTACTCCACTTGAACCAATGAAGTATTTGACCAAGCGTCTGAAGCAGTGTTATCATGACCTGGTCCTTTTCTTGCTGGAAATCTAGGCAAGAGGGGATATGTGTTGGGATTTTTGCCCATATTCCCAGCCTGCCAGATTACCTGGTATCGCTAGGGGAAAATTCCATAAGGTAAAGTGAATTATAATCAGTTGGCCCGAGTTTCAGAGTAACTACATTTGGGGGATTTTGGGATATTCACCTGGTCATATCCATTGGGGATTGATCCAGATGAATACTTAAGATCTCATCAGGCGGAGTCGCTGACAAAATAGGGGCATCTGATAGTGATTAACTATCAAGTGCACTATTTGGTATTGGTCAGGTTAAATCACCAACTGATTAGGAATGGATAGCAAGTTGTGAGGCGAGTGATGCCGCCTGCAACTAGTGAATCAATTAGTTGGTGAGTGACCTGCCTTAATGGTAATAAGTCCCATTACCTAAGCAGGTCGCTAGCCACTTATGGTTGGTTTGCGTGGATTGAGAGGAAAACGTTAGGGACACGTTTTCTGACTCTTTCCATTTTAGGTCTTGAGGAAATCAAATGCTGGAATCCTAGGCCAGGATGGGGAAGACCATCGCTGCTGAGACTTGGTGGGTGATTCAATGGCAATGACTGCCGTTTCATCAAAGAGGTGTTAACCAAGGGTTAGACAGCTGAATTCCCCACTATATATTCCCTAGGGTCACTATAATAAAAGAGTTAGATAATACCACAGATATTACAGAAGAAAATAAAGGATTATCTATTCAGGATATAGTTTAATGAGTAAACTATCATCAGCTTCCATTGTGCTATTCTGTCTCAAGGATATTATTGATGTGTGCGATAATAGGAAGACTGTTAGAGAAAAGAGTAAAGATCTGAGTGGGGATCTAGAGAAGAAAGAGTCACAGTCAGGGATAGCTGCTGACTGTGTGTTAGACTGAAGAGACTGTCACCAGGGTATTTCAGTGAAGATTGGGTGGACAAGAGCAAGGGAAAAAAATTCCTAAATTTGCGACATTATAAAATATTTAATTGGGAATACTGGCCGAGCGTTGGGCCAAAATATAATAATTCAAACTCAACTACAGATAATAGTCTCCATAAAATTACAAATTGATAACTTATTCTACTATACAATGTGACAAAGTGTACGAGGAAACCAAACCTGTGCAGTAAAAAGGTTACTAGGGCTGCTTGCTGATAACAACCATCAGTAAATTTTTACAGAAACATACATAATAATTGGTTAGTGGATAATCCCATATCAGCCATAGACCTAATACAATGGAATTGCTTGATGTCCTCAATGGTTATCAGAAGGCCTTTTCCAATTGCCTAATGCATTTTACGACCAGATCCTTCATGGTGAGATTTACCAGCAGGACTTTAATGGGCGCTGATAATCTGGGTCTGGTACATTAGGAAATACTCTGGGATCTAAGGGACTAACACCCTCAATTCTGGTTAGATGCAATAAGCAGTTGTGGGAGATTTGTAGGGTAATCTTCATGTATACTACCCTTTGTTCCACAGCCTTGATGACTACCTCTTTAGAGGCATAAAAAGAAATACCTTTAGAGCGTCCATTAATACAGGCAGATTCTTTTTATCACGCCCCACCGTTATGTAGTGTAGTGATAAGGAAGAGGTTGGGTAATCAATTGTTCAAGCGTATTCTTTTTTATCAATATCATCATTGTTCAGAATTAATGGAACCTCATAGTTAAAGAGAGAGATAGACCTGCTTCAAGTTGATAACACTTCATGTTCGAGCATAAACTGGGTCCTAATGAGTAGATCATGGGTATTGTTGGCTAAAGCCACCGCTGGGGCGGACAAGATGAGCTTCCCAAAACGAATGAGCAGAGAAGAGTACGCCCCAATGGCGTGGGTGTTGTTTGGGCCTACAGTTCCAAATTCTTGGTCGTAGTCAAGTTTAGAAGACGGCTTAATTTCTTAATGAGTTTGGTTGACACAACATTCACCGTGGACCCAGTGTCAAGGATAGCTTTAACCTGCATTCCATTATCAACAACCTCCATTTTGGTTAAGGTTCCACCCAAGTTAAGGAAGAGCGAGGACCTCTTTACACAGAGAGTAAAGAAAAGTCTTTGGCAGTTTCATGATATCTCCCTTGGATTGACTTCAGGGTATGAACACACTGGGTAGATTAAATCATTATAGCAATGAGCTGGTCAGCGTCACTGGCAATGTCAATAACCTCAAAACCCTTCAACACTTGACGAAGATAAGTCTGACAGGAGATTCTAGACATATTTACTCTCTCTGAGTTCAACCTATCAGGTACCTCTACTTCACCTGGGGCTCCTAATACATAATGACCATCATCTTCACAACCACTTCAGATTGCGTCATCATAGGGTTATTGATGCGCATCAGGGAGTCCATTGAATGTGAGATAAATTCAGAGCTCTCTAGTTGTAGGAGAGACCCTGGGGGCTCTCATTTAGCCTTTGATGTAGGTGATTTGGGATGCCCCATGGCTATTGGTTTTGGACTAGAGATGGCCAGAGGAGCGGGTGAGGGTGAAAAAGGTATCTTTTTGGAAGGATAGTGCGGTGGAACCATATGGGAAGGACGCTCACGTGAAATATAGGGGCAAGGCAAAGGGACGACAGCCTCACCAACTGTCTTTTTATGAAGAGGAGCACTGCCCCATCACAGCCATTATCCTATGACTAACTTCACGGGATGGAGAAATCTTTTGTGGTGGCAACTCCTCATGAGAAGGTTTCAAGAGGGAAGCAGCCATAAGAGTGTATTGAGTGGTCAGAGTGGATGCTTTCTTCTGAGCTGCTTGTGTAGGGTCAAATTCATAGATGTCAGCCACTGCTAGCAATGTCTCCTTGATATCTTGTATATTTTGCAAAGAGCGCTTAACTGAAGAGATATGTATTGCCAAAAAGGAATGGGACTCTAATCCAGCCAAGATAGCCACAATGTCATCGTCTAATGGTAGCATATTTGCAAGCAGTAAAGTTGAGCTTAAATGTAAAACTGCTCAACAAAAAGAGGCGATTGATTTTCCCTTTTTAGGCTAAGGCAAATAAAGGCCTGCTTTTGCCTGTTAAAACTCTGTGGGTAGCCAGATTCCTCAATAAGTGCTTATATAACCTCCGGCCCAGGTGCTGAGGATGGCCATGTTTGAAACATTATTATTTCCTGAGCCATATGACTCAGGCAGGTAAGGCTATGCTTGCTTTATAGATGTTTAGTTGCTCCTTCTATAACAGCTTCATACATAAAAAGGAAGGAACCAATGCTGCTTTCACCTGGGAAAACTAGTCTCTAAAAGGAGGTTTATGGATACTAGTAGAGGCCCCATAAGGGCCTTGGAAAGAGTGCTGCTCAAGCCTTTTGAGGTGAGACAAAGCACTGGCTAACTGTAGTTCCAGAGTAATTAGCCTGTGTTTAAGGTCAATGGGAAGGTCATGAGGGTTACTTGACCCACAAACCTCCAATTTTTCCTAGTTTGTTTTGTGGTGTACAGTCCCCTGTAGTGAGCACCAATTGTTTAATTCCTGGCATTCACTAGTGCCCACCGCTGCTATTTGCACAGGATTTAACAATTTAGCAGAGAAGGAGTATCAAAACTCTCAGCTGTTTAATTTTAAAATATGAGAATTATAATATTGTTAAACTAAACTGGAAAACTTTAAAACTATAAAAAGGAGGAGATTTTTATATTGATTTTATTAGTCATGGCAACGGGGTCAAAAAAGAGCCCTATTAATATGTTGCTGCTTAGTATTTGAACAATTGAGGCTCAAAGTGAGAGGGCCAAGAAATCAATTATAACTTACAAGAATCTGAATTAGGGATTATGGGTTTTTGACCTATTAAGACTCTCAATTCTCACCTCACTTCAACAGAACAGCCAATGGAAGGTCAATACTAGGTAGGACAATTCCGTTAGGTAAGGATTTAATATTTAACCCAATCATTGGGTGGGAAAATATTTGCACCTTGTGGGACCCCCTCCAACCCTATAGAAGGGGTGGTCTCTAACTAAATGTGTGAAGTAAACTGGAAGTGGGCTAGGGAGGAACCTCGGACAGAAACCCCTGATTCTGCCACATGGTTGGTGCAATCTGATTACCTAAACTCATACTATTTTCCTGTGAAGTATTAATAATAAGAGTTAACTCAATATGAGGAGTTTCACCAAGATTTTTCCAGGGTCTTTTGTCCAAAATTATCATTATTTACCTCCAAAACGCTCTTCTCACAATATTGGACTTGTAAATGTCCAACAGCAGTCATAAGAGTGCTTTCTGGAGTCATCACTGAAATGGCTGCAAATGCACTTGGAATGCTCCTTACAACTTGAGCAATTCCCAAGTTATTTCATCCTCTTCTTGTTTGTCCTCACACAACTTTGCCTCAAGGTGGACACATATACATTTGTGGGTCTCTACTTCTTGAAAGCTGTCTCAGTTTTTCAATTAGTTTATAGTTCATCCAAATTTAGTTTTGAGTCTTGATTTAATCATCAGTAATCACTAGCTGATTCTGGGTTGTTTTCCTCCATTTGGAAATTCATCCAATAAAAGCGTCTCATTTTGTAAGGAGAGTGTCATTAACCTCTGTAACCAGAGATATAGTTTGGTATGCACAGCTACACTTCCAGGGAACTAGTCTTTAGCAAGATGGTAAACATGGCATTATGGAGGATGCCAGAGCAAAAGGGGCTCAGGGTAAGGGTGGAAACGCAGTATATAATAGTAGAGAGCAAATAAATAACCAAACTTGGTTAGATTTAAAGAGGAGTCCATAGCCAAGTGGAGATTGGTACCAGGGCGCCCCAGTGGTGCACAAGATATGGGTGATAATTTAGTTAATATAAATTTACCAACACTGTTACAGACCTCCTTGAGAAGGTCTACGCACAGGTTAACCCAGAACCATATTTAAAATGTAAAGTTAATGGTGATTTTTATTAGTAAAGTTGACCAATGAGGAAGGTTGGTCTCAAGGAAACATGCTTAAACAATAGGGGGAATCACCCATTAAAAATGGGTGCTAGCCTAAGTGCACCAATAAGTGCACGCTTCCATCACCCCAGGGTACTGAAGTGCAGGATTGACTAAACTCAAGTTGTTGATTGTAGGAGCGGCCAACCCAATTTAGAAATATTAAAAATTAAATGGAGCTTCAAAACACGTTTGCCAAACAGCCAAACAAACCGTTATTATTTGTGATATAGCTGATGCGTTTTAATGCCCTTGCTGTAAAACAATGATGAGCATCATGCACAGCCCCAGGACCAATCTGAAAATATCTCGCCTGTACCCAGAGTTGGTCCAGGGTATGTCTTAGGTCAGGAAGGCCTTGAAATTTGACCCTTTTGGCCTCCTGATGACCAGCTTTATCCTTTCAGTTGGTACCCTCATTAATGTCATCAAGCAAGACATTTTTTTGCAATTGCTCGACTTCCTTTTACATTTTTACAACTTACTAAATTAGCCTTCATTTCCCACATTCAGTATAGTCTCATACTAAATCTCAAATGCTTCCATATCTTCAAGAATTCATTCTTGACAGATGACATACTGCTCATATTACTAATTAACTCATATACCCCATGTAGTGATTACCACTTGTAAATGTTTTATTCTACTGCACAGGTTCTGATTCTACCATAATAGTTAAGAAGGTTGCCAATTGATTGTAGGCAATCAGCCAGTTGATAGTTCTTTATAAAAGTTTTTAACCCCACTAAGGTATCTTTTACTAAATTACTGAGAATAGATAGGATGGTTAATTTTATGGACTTCAAAATAAAAAATAAATCTATAATAAATACTTTGAAGTTAGCAATCTATAATCTGCTATATTTAATTACACATTTGGCTATATAGGTAAGATGGCATACAACCATTTAGGTATTGCTCTAGTAATTATGGCATTTTTCACCAATAATTTTACTAAAGAATTATACTAATGATGGTGTTAAATTTTGAGGATCTCTCACTTGATAATTAAAATCCTGCACGCTTTATTGGGAATAAATTCACCAATGATCCTTAATTTTGCCATTGGCTTATGGTATTTTGACTGTTTGGAAACTCATTAGGCATATTTAAATAGCTCCAACTCTTCTAGTCAATATTGATTAAATTTTCCCTTGGTAGTCAGGAACTTCTTCTGAGGCAAGCAAAGTTACAAGATTTGGATTGTGAGATTCTACCTTGTTGACACTCTTCACAAGAGATCCAGATAAAAATCATAAATGAGATTAAAATATATCTTTATTTAAGAATATTATTTGATGATTATTCATTAGGCCAGGCGCTGGTATTTATACCTCTTTGGTATCTCCTGGCCACATTCAAGCATCCAATTTCAACAGATTATTTTCCACCTCAGTTTGACCCTTGAACTGATATGATTATGACCTATTGCTAGGTTATATAATGGCAAAGTACTCTCATATTTGGGAGAAATCAGAAACAAAAATTGCAACAATGAGCATGAAAAATTGTCCTAGGATCATCTCAATATGAGCATCAGTATATACTTATGATATAATACAAATTCTGGGAAATTTTGGCATTGATTTAATTTAATGATGCACCCTTAATTGGGATGTTGACAGGCCTCTCTCAATAGCACTAGGCACTCCCATTTGGGAAGTCCATGTGCAAATGCTATTATGCCAATTACAAAGATTTACATACAAAATTTGCCATATAGCAGGAAATTGATTATTCTTAGGACCAGCTCATTTTGTGTTTTTGTCATACAGCTGGCAGAAATGCCTCCCTAATTGGGATGTCAATTGGCCCTATTGATAGCACTAGGTACTCCCATTCAGGAAGTCCATGTGAAAGTGCTATTATGCCAATTACTAAGATTGACATACAAAATTTGCCATAGGGCAGGAATTTGATTATGTTTTTTATGTCTATTTGTCCATGGGATTTTTAGACGTTATATTTGGGTCAATCCCAAACAATTTCTTATGGTGAATAAATGAAATTGTTCCCAATTGTCAGGACCAATTGTCAAGTTTTGTTGCAGTGATAATCAGCCTGAATGTGCAAGTGTAATTGGACCAAGCTTTAGATAATATAATTGAATTGATGTTGAGATAATCAGCCTGAGCTGTATAATTGCAAGAGGCTTTAAGTTGAGAATTAGAGTATTAGCCTGAATATTGGGAGGATAATTGGTTCAATCTGTTGGTTGTCAAAGTGTTTACTTTTGGGTCAACCACTAGAATCTGACATTTCCCCCACTTGATTTAAATATAAGACCTAAGATTCCCAATTAGCCCTCATTGATCTTCTTTAAGTGTTAATTCTGGCCCAAAATTGCTGATAAAGTAGTCCAAGTGCATAGCCTTAACTTCAGCCCTAATTGCCAAAAAATCTGGAGTTGGTCCTCTCCCCAACCTCAAGTACAAACTAAAGTATTCTTTAGGTTAAAAATATTACTAATTTTGTTTTTTATTTTGTTTTTAATTAAATTTCTTATTATTTATTATAATAACTTTTTTCTTTATTTTTTTTGCCAGCTTATTGAACTTTGTTTGAAACTTTGCATGGACTCAGGATGATTAGGGGTGCCAAAACTACAGGAACAGCTTCTTAAATATTTAAGATTTTGGATTTCCATTTCTCCAAAGAACGCAGGTATCATGACAAGGCGCAATTCATGGTAGGGCATGACTGCGTGTTCCATTGCAATCTTAGCATCAAATTTGTTTATTGCAGTGCACCCAAGAAAGACTTGTGCCTCATGGAAAAATCTGTCTTCAAAGTCCTTAATAGTCTCATTCTGCTTATATTCAGTATTAAGAAGATCTCTTTTTTGGGCTTTTAATTTCTCAGGATCTACAAACTGTTTTGTCACTGAAACTTTGGCATCCATATAGGACCAATTGTCACCCAAATAGGGCATAACTAGGTCACAGCTATGGGCATAAAATGAGTTTAACAATGCTGTTCCTTTGCATGGTCTGATGCTCCCTGCATTGCTTTTTCAAATAGCTTGAGGAAAGAGTGAACAGTCCCATCCTTATTTAACTTTGGTAAGTCAATGGTTCAAAGTCATCTCACCCTGTTTTGAGCATAGGGGTTGTACTTCTTCTTGAATATCTTGGTGTTTCATCATTTAGAATTGGCTCTCTTTCCCGTTGGGGAGTATCTGGAGTCAGGATTGATACCAGTACCCTAGGCATAGAACAGATGCTCAAAATATTGGTTTCTGCATTGGTGTCATTTTCCAATAATTCAATTTCATGATATTTCTCTGAACTACTGGTTTCTGATGCTTTTATTTTGGCCCATAGTTGTTTTTCCAAGCTGTTTTTTGGCCATATGGATAAATTTTTTTCTCATTTTTCTTTTGTCTGCTGGGTGAGCACTGGTATCTTTGCTTTTAAAGGATAAAATTCTCCTTAAGGTTGTCATACTCCTCTTTGAATAAAGCTTGATTGGACGTTAGTTTTCTAATATCTTTGGCTATACTATCTACTCAGGAATTTTCAGTTGATATTTTCATTCTAAGTTCCAAACTCTCCTGAGTAATTCAGTATTTCTGGCCTGCAATCTTGACACAACAGAACAATTTTTGAAAATACCTCTTTGATCTGGGCATCCTCCTCATCCATATTTGGGACAGCTGGTTTGCTTCAAGATATTCAGTGTTTTTGTACACGATATCCAGTTTGTCCTAAACATAATTCTCAAAGTCATTGTGCTTTGCATTTAACTTCAGGTGATTTTTTTGGCCCAAAGCGGCATTTATGGTAAGGTGTTTTAACTAAGATAATAGGAAATCAGAACGTGTTTCCAGTTTTTTACAGTGAGTATTTATGTTTTGTACCCATTTATGCAATAGACCATGGTGAGCAAGGACTTCTGCATCTATCTTCAGGACTCCTTAGTTTAGAAGCTCCTTGAGGGTGTTTAATCTCCCATGAGCTTGATTGACAAGTCCCATATTATACATAATTGCTTTTTGGATTTCAGTAAAACTGAAATTTAGTTTCTTTCAGTAGAAAATTTCAGAAAGATTATTCCTTCCCTTGCACATGGTAGATTTCCGTGAGTTCCAGATTTTATCTAGCAATAATTCGCTGGTTACGCCTGAATGATGGTTAACAAATTTAACCAGAAATTCGTTAGTTGCTTGACTGTCTTTGAGACGTTTGGCAAGAGATGCCATGGTTGCGTCATGGTACTACGAGTATATCTCCTTCTTGAGCGCCTGATCCTTAAGGTAATAGAACAGGCCAAAGGAGGGATCAATTTGTGAAGTACTAATCCTAAAGCCCTGATATAGTTTCCAGCATAGCTTTTATGCTTTCACACATAAAAGCAATCAGACTTGTTGCATTACATGAACTCCCCCACTGTGATAAGATCCAGGGACTAGGAGGTACTCACATCAGTGCCTTGGAGGCTGGTATAAAATAATCCAAGATTTCCTTGTCTTTAGTTTCTATCAAGTTGTCACTTTCTCATCTGACTGAAGCTTCCAGGAACTGGCTGTGTAAGTCCATTTCAAAGAGTGTCACCAATTTTGAGTGAGCACCAGATAATAAATTTTGAGGATAGCTCGCTTGATAATTAAAATCCTGCATGCTTAATTGGTAGGAAGTTCAGCCAAATGATCCTCAATTTTGCAAGTGACTTATGGTATTTTGACTGTTTGGAAACTCACTAGGTGTATTCAAATAGCCTCGACTCATCTGGTCAATATTGGGTTCAATTTTCTCTTTGTAATCAGGAACTTCTTACAAGGCAGGAAAAGTTACAAGCTTTGGATTCTGAGTTTCCAGCTTGTCAACACTCAACCAAAAGAGATCCAGTCAAAAACCAGAAACAAGATTAAATAAATTATCTTTATTTAAGAATATTATTTTTGATTGTTCATTAGGCCAGGCGCCAGTATTTAATCCTCTAAGGCTTCTCCTGGCAACATATCAAGCATGAAATTTCCGCAGAAAAAAAACTTCCAACTCAGTTTGGCCCTTAAACTGATACAATTATGACCTATTGCTAGGTTTATTGGGGGCAAAATACTCTCATATTTGGGAGGATTTCAGGGACAAAAATCGCAATATGAACTTTCAAAATTGTCCTAAATTTCCTCAATATGAGTTTCGTCATAATGCTGATGAAATACAAATTCTGGGAAATTTTGGCATTGATTTAATATAGTGATGCACCCTTAATTGGGATGTTGGCAGGCCTCTCTCAATAGCTTTGTACTCCCATTTGGGCAGTTCATGTGCAAGTGCTATTGTGCCAATCATGAGGATTGACATAAGAATTTCGCCCTAGGACAGGAATTTGATTATGTTTTTTATGCTTATCTGTCCATGGGATTTTTAGACATTGTCTTTGGGTCAATCTTAAGCAATTTCTTATAGGTGAATAATTGATATTGTTCCTCGCCTTAGCTGCGGTGGCCTCTCATCATTGTTTAAAACTACGCACCGCGGTGGCCCAGTCAGTGGCTCAGCTCCAGCATGGCCTGCCCACCATCTTCTTCCCCCCGACTTCCCTGAATCTCCCTGCAGTGACATCTCAAAACTATTTGATGATGCTGAAATCGCTGTTATGAATGTCGCAACGCTTGCTTCATTCAACCCCTCAGCCAAAATCACCCGCCACAGTATCTCCCTTTTCACCCAACTTCCTGAAGCCCGCAAAGAAGCTGAAGTTCTCCTCGCAGCTTTTGTTGAAACACTTTCCCATCATTATCTTGATGCAGAAGTGGAAAACTCCTACTACGCTGACCTCAGCCCCCACTATGCAGATGCCCCAACGCCCTGGCTCTCTGCTCTGATCCGGTACTGTAACCAACACCCCTTGATTGAGGTGGGTCTTTCTGAAAACCAACCCCCCCAACCCCTCCTCACCCTCTGCCATGGTGGGTTAAGCAGTTTCTGCTTCCCACCTGGTTAGTAGTTTGTTTTGCCGTTTTGAGTGTTGTGATTGGTACTGTCTGTCCCCTGGTCAGCATACCTCGAATAAATCAAATAATTAATATTGTTCGCGATTAGTCAGGACCAATTTCCAAGTTTTGTTGCAGTGATAATCAGCCTGAATGTGCAAGTGTATTTGGCCCAAGCTTTAGATAATATAATTGAATGATATCGAGATAATCTCCTGAGCTGTATAATTGCAAGAGGGTTTAAGTTGAGAATTAGATTTTTAGCTTGAACATTGGGAGGATAATTGGCTCAATCTGTTGGCTGTCAAAGGGTTTATATTCAGGTCAACCACAAGATCTGACAGATGGATTAATTTCTTGGTATTCCATTCAACTAGTTAAGCTTCGTTGAATAGATTAATATTCCTAGATTGTTTCCAAAATGACACATTCCTCATTTAAACCAATCTCATTAGATTAGCCACTAAAAATGAATTATCATACTTAATTAACAATATGAATACCCATTTATGGGAATCCATTTTATCTAGAATAATCCACTAGTTACTGGCATATCAAGCGCTATTGACGCTTCTCCAACTCCAGCCATTCTTATTGATTAGTGATTTTACCCAATTGATCTATATCAAGAATTTTGTTGTTAATCAACCTAATTTACCTTAACATTATTTTTGATTTAACTACAATAAACCATTAATATGAGCTACTAAGTGATTTAATCTCATTAGTAACACTCTACTAATAGATACTGGTGAAAAGCTCCCAACAATAGTTTTTAAATGTTGATGACTCAATATCTTAAAGGTAAGCCATCCATGATAGTACAAGAATGAATGAACTGATAACTAGATAGTGTGGTCATAGGAAAGCCCATAACCAAAGGGCTACCACTGGGGTCTAATGATATTCTTGCCAAACCTGAGGGGAAGCTCTGCTAAGGCTTTGACAGATCTTATATTTTAGGGGCCAGCTGTATAGTAAGCTTTAGTTCAGCAACCAGGAGTAATATTGATTTTTTTCATAAGTTCTGATGAAATGTTGCACACTGGGGACGCGCTATCAACTATGGAAAGAAAGGAGTTATTGTGAACTGTAATGGCAACCTAAATAACCAAGCATTAAATTTCTTAGAAAAGTTAGGAACATGGGTGGATTTAAAGAAGAGGAAGAAGCGGTATAAAAACGCTTACTATAAAATGTTAGTAACTCGTTTAACCAGGCATCCTCAGAGGTATTCTTTTCAGGGACAGTAGATTTATATAGAATCATAGTAGTGGAATCGCCATCACCAAGAGAATCTTTCTTGATGTGACCTCCTTTTTTCCAACAAAATATCTTCTGATACTTTTTGCACATTGCTTATAAAATTCATCCTTGTTTTGATGGAGGCTTTTGCAGTAGTTACATATAGGTATGTCCTTTTTTGCTTCAAGGGCGTGTATGCAAGGTTTATTGGGGCTAAAAAGAAGTAGAGAACCCATTTGTTATAGCCGCAAGAACTTCATTCAAAAGCCTCCTTGATTTCTTAGATGTACATAAAAGTTTTCTTGAAACCTATATATGAAGTTGAATATAGACCATGGTTTAAGGTGTATACGGCAGCAATAATGGAATCTTATAGAAAAAGATAAGTAGTAACTAATAGCTAAGCGCTATCATAGAATCATCTTGAATTCCGCAGAACTTGCCTCTTTGTTAACGTGAATCACCATGAAGGCCTGTTTCTGGCTCAAGAGAGTTTGAAGAACTCACAAATTACTGGATTAAAAAAGGTCTTGGATTGCACCTAGATTTGACAATCATGTAATTAAAGGGTATAGATCTTTCTGGCTCCTTCACAGAGGCATGGATGGACTTGATTACTTTCTGCCTGCTGTAGCCTCCTCCATTACACTTTTAAAGCATTAAATAACTGACAAAATACTCTTTTGATTAGAGATGAACATTTCTTTAACTGTGTTAAAAGGTATAGCTAGAAGAGTCAGAAAGAGTATCAATACCCAACTTGGCACTATAGCTGGGCTCAGAGGATACTGTCTCCAAGTAATCACGTGGCTTTTGTCCAATTGTCTTCTTAGTTTCTATAAGTCATCTGTAGTTCATTTTAGAATTGGTCAATGGCGGCTGTGCTGGACTTATATACATCTGAACTTTGAAAGCTGATATATGCCCTCATAGTAACTAACTTGATTCTCTAGTGGTACAACAATTTTTCTTGCTGATTAAAATTTATTATTGATGGGTTTAGTTAACTTGTATGTATAAAATCTCCTCATCTAACGCCTTTAAGTAATGTTTGAGTCAAAGGGCGACCATCAGAGTGAACTCCTCATCATTAGTAGATTTGTTACCAATAGATAATAAAAATTTTCAACTTTTTTGATATTTTGTCCTTTCACAGTTCATCAGATCCTTCAACGTGGGATAGTAGACCCAAGGGCGAGGTGGCCCTTATTCTTCATCAAACTTATGTGGTCCTCTAGGCCTTTTATGATCTTGGGACCCAATGGAATCATCAGTTCCAGTGAGACCTTGTGGGACTTTGTAGCACTTGTGGTCCGTGAAGCCTTCAAACCTTTGGGCTCCTGAGGCATGTATAAGGTTCTGACATCATTGTTGCAGCCCTTCTGATTGGGTTAAGCTTTATACCAGGGCTGATTCCAGAGCTTTTATTTAACTTGCAGATTAAAGGGTGGTTTGGTGCATATATTCACATACTTTAGTAACTAAAATCTTTAAACAGCAATTTAGATGATTATACATGTAGCCTGAAGGCTCAGAATCCAGTATGGAGATTTTATTAGGCTTTGTTAATGAGGCGTCAATTATTCTATATTGCCTTATAATTTATCTCAGTTGAATTCAGAAGCAATATTTAAGGAATCAACAAGGTTTGTGTTGAGGTTCTGACTTTACCCTATCTGGCATAACACCCCATGATGCTGCAGTCATGCTTTTTGGAGGAGATAATGAATGGCGAAATGCATGAAAAAAAGATATTAGATAATCCTAATAGCCAGCTAATTACTGGCCAGGGTAGTGCAACCATAAAGCCTTCAAATATATGAAGGTAATGCCATAGCTCAGGCAGCATCTGGATCAGCTTTCTGTTATAGATATGCTATCAAAGAGATGTTAAATAGTACTTCAGTTATTTTTAGACTGTAGGTAATATTGATTGCGGTTTGGATTGGGCAGGATGAACTCAAAGGTGACCTGATAATTCAATATCTCAGGCTGTACAGATAGTACTTGTATGGTATGTGTTAATCTATTTGCTAATACTTTCTGCCCAAACTGAGGGGTAAAATTTGTTAGCAAATTGTTTCCATTATTTGTGAATGATGTTTTGAATTGTTAAATTTTGGGGCTCCCTATAATGAGCACCAATTCTGAATTTACCAAAGTTTGTGAATTTAATTAAATGATACTAGTTGACCAGAGATGTCATTTTCTGAAATTACAGCTTTCTTTCAGGTAGAAATTGGTAGGAGAATGGCTTCTGAGAGGCGATAGCTAGACACTTTAGCTTTGTAGGGTCCACATTTTGGCAACAATCCTGGGCCACAACTGCTAATGCTATTTTTAAGACTTATGAGGAAATGTAAAGATATCTACTAGATAAAACTAGGGAAAAATTTGTATCTAGTTTCTAGGATTAAAACTCTCCAAAGTTAAAAAGGTGAGAGTGAAACTTGTTTGGAGTGAGCATTTGGGTACTCTTTTTTCAGGAGCTTTATTTTTTACTAAGTATGAGGGTTAAACAGCAGCCATCTCCCTACATTGACATCTGGATTATCAGGATCTAATTATACTAGTGCTTCATGAATGTTTTATGGAATTTTGGGACACAGTTTTGCTTAGGTTATCAATGGGTGGCCTCATCAGAATTTTACTTGTGACAATTCTTGAACTCAATTAATTAGCTCTTGCCCATTTTTTCACATAGACCAATCAAAAGATAATTGATTCATGTCTTGGAGGCTTGATCCAGATGGGGGCATTTGAACAGTTCATTTTTCTGATATTCAACACATTAATATTGTTTAATTTAATTTATTGCGGGGAAGGCTGACCATGGGATGGACACTTCTGAATATGACCCAAAAGAGATAAAACTTAGTAACAGGGAAGGCACCCCAGAGAAGAGATGCTATCTCTTGTTGCCAGCGGGAACGCCACTTATGGGGAGGGGGAGGGAAAGTGTGAAGGGGCCGTAGCCTCAATTGAACACATGTGGAGGAAGGGGACTGATTTGATGAACCAAACTGGGAACCAGGAGGAGACCAGCTGTCGGCGACGCGGTGGGAGGTATCCAAACATCCACACTTGAAAGTGGTCCACCAAATGAGACCGGAATCTGTGGACAGCTTCTGGGAGGGTGGAGGTGGAGCCTGCGATGGCATCCAAGACAATCGTGTGGATAGTCCACATGGCGATTGCAACCACCAGAGCATGAAGGGATGGTGGAAGGGGGAGGCCATTGATAGAGCAAACATATCTCTTGACAGACTAAAGGGATGTGTTTGATCCTGGCCCAGCAGACGTTGAACTTCGCGCCATATCACTTTAGAGGTAGGACACTTCTCCAGGCGGTGGAACAGCGTTCCATACTGGCCACACATGACACAGGATGAGTGTAAAGCGTTAGAGCGCTCAGCCATATGGTACACCCGCCTCAGGCCGCGCCACACGTGGGAGCATATTTGAGGCTGCAACAGAGGATGGTGAGCGTATTTCCAGATAGTTTTTTTTGGGTCTCAATGGAGTATGGGATGTCCATCATGTCCAGGTAGTCCACCCTGGATAGGACATGGGGCCGTGTGGGAATCACGCCATCTTGGATGGGTAGCCCCTGTACCTCTTGTGTGTACCGAGGAGAGGGGCGGCCTCTTCAGGTTGTATGTCTGCTAATGCGAATTCTCCACTCAGCACTCCGCATGGAGAGGAGGATTCGTTTGTAGTGGGTTTTGGTACTGTGAGGGCCTGTGGCCGATGGGTGTGAAGCCAGGTATTTCATCAGGGAGTGGGGGTTCGATGGAATGTTGAGGCCCAATGCGCTGGAGAAGTTGGAGTGGGCCGCGCGGGACCAGTGTTGGGAGGGGAGCATAGGGGCAGTGATGGCCGCTATCCAGGTACCCAAGAACTTGGCAGCATGGGTTCTGAAGTCGAGCAGACCCATGTCACCATGATGATAGGGGCCAAACATGACCTCTAGCTGTACTGGTGGAGGGCGGCCTGACCAAAGCCATCCTTGCATCAGGGCATAAAAGGATTTGAAGAAGCTTGGGGAGAAGGGGATGGCGTGGGCTCCAAACTAGACTTTGGAGAGGAGCATGGAGTTAGCTTAACAACCCTGCCAGTAAGGGAAGTAGGGTGGGCTCTGAGAGAGGCGATGCGCTTCATCACGTTGTCTAAAATATGACTCTCCATTACTGCTGATGCATATCCACCTGCCTCCACCACACGCCCAGATGGCGGACCAGCCCTATGGTAGGGAGTGGCACGAAGGGGAGCACCAGTGGGGTGGTGGGGATGAGCTAAGAGCGCGAGCACATGTGAGAGCAGATGGGCCAGGCTGGGAACTAGTTCTGGGGCCCAGCAGTTCTGAGACTGACCAAGGAGGATGATTTCAGTTTTGGAAGCGTTCAGTGCAGCATTACTTACCCGGAAATAATCCTGGATTAGAGCTTCAAGTGCGTGTGCATCTTGATTATTAGACACCCTGACCACACAATCATCTGCAAATGCCATCATCTTGACTGGGGCTTGGCCTGGCACATGGACCCCAGTGAGTTGGGCATTCACATTTCAAAGTAGTGGGTCAAGGCTGAAGTTGTATAAGAGTGGGCTAAGGGGGTCCCCATGTTGTAAGCCCCTCTGAGGGCGGACTACTTCCGTTAGGAAGCCAGGGCCACATACTGCCATTGTTGCGGATTCCATGAGCAGCATCACCCAGTTGATGAAGCGAGGGGGTAAGCGGAATTGATGGAGGCAGGCCCTGAGGTATTCCCAGTTTACTCTATCATAGGCCTTCTGTTGGTCCAAGAATACAAGTGTCCCAGAGGCTGTGGACTGAATGCATTAGCCACAGAGTGCACGTTAACTACAAATCGACCTTCTGGGTATGAAACCAAATTGTTGTGGGGAGATGGTGGCAGATGCTACAATCCCTAAATGGTTAGCCATGATTTTTGTTAAAATTTTAGTGTCCATGTTAGTTAAAGAAATGGGGCGCCAGTTGGCTAAGTCTAGCTTATACCCTTTTCTGAAGAGTGTGATGGTAAAGGCCTATTGTCCTCCTGGTAGGAGGCGCGTTTCCAACAGGCTGGTTAAGTGAGGCGAGCAGCAGTGGGGATATATTTGAAGTAATTTTTGTAGAACTCATATGGAATGCCATCTGGGCCTGTACATTTCCAGTTTGGTGCACCGCGGATGGCTGTCCATAATTCGTTTGGAGTAATCAAATTCATTATTTCTGGGTATTGAGAAATGGTGCGGATGGTGGTACAGTCAAGAAATTCTGCCACTTTGGCTGGCTGAATTAGATCAGACCAGTATAACTCAGAGTAATACTTCTGTGTCTCAATTGCCACTTCGGCTGGTGTATTCGCGATGTGATCCAATCTCTACACCTGTGTGCAGGCCACACTCTGACATGGTGCAAAATTTTCTTTAAAAAAATATGCGGTGCACTTGTCACCCTTTGTGATGCGTTCGGCCCTGTATCAAACACAAACCCAATGTTTGTTTTGCCTTTTGAGCACGTTGAGGTGGGCGGCTGCCTCTGCCCACTTCCAGCCCCATGCAGGGCTGTATCCTGTGTCCGGGATGTTGGACTCCAGGTGTGCCAACTCTTCCAGAGCGCGCGAAATGACATCCAAAGTGGCTCGTGAGCATCTGGAGGAGAGGTGGTGAGAGTGGCGGATGGTATCATCTTTGAAGGTTGTCCATGTGGAGATGGGGTCCACACAAAACGGTGACACAAACTCTTTTGCTAAAGTTGCTGATTCCACACAAGTAGAAAATCCTGGTTACACGAGTTTGGGGGGCAGAGCTTGCACCAATGTGGGGCCTTAGCCACTGTGGTGGGTAGGTGGTAGGTTATTGAGACCAGTCAGTGGTCGTAGAATTCCATTTTTGTTGTCTTGAAGTGGTAAATGTGGGGTTGGAATTTCGCCGGCGCAAGGATAAGGTCTATGTGGGACATGGACCTTAATTGGCCATTGTGGACATGGGGGCGCGTCATGTTTTTGAGCAGCGGGGCATGCCACAGCAGTGCATTCATTAACCCAATGGTGGCCTTTAGAACGCGCAGTTCTACGTGACCCTGGGGGGCGTGGGAGGAGGAAGGCCACTGGTCCGTTGGTGTGTTTAGCCAACAGTTCATTTCACTGACTATGAAAGGGTCTGGGGGTAGCGGGAGGGATTTGACCAATGAGAAAAATCCCGACGCTCTCATGCACCATTTGGGTCATAAATGTTGACAATAGCGTGTGCCTTGTCAGCCCATGAGAAAGTGACAACAAGGACTTAGCCATTGAGGAAGGTTTCCAACAATAAAAATTTGAAGAAATTGTTTCTCTGAACTAGCACCTCACAGTGCTCTGACCAAAAGGATAGTGATGGGAGGAGCATGGTTTTCCAAGCCTCCTTGGAACCTCGTGGACAGTGGGACTCCTGGATGGCCAGGATATCCATGGGTAAATTTGTTGTAAAGAACTCATTTTCCTAGCCTGGGATGGCGAGGCCTTAAGTCCGGCGATATTCAATGTCCCTAAAGTGAAGATTTCCCCCATCACACCTTAGATGTGAGGGGGTGGGCACCCAGGCCCACTAGCCTCCTCTATATCCCCATGGGCCTTAACAACAGTTTGGGTGTTTGCAGCAACGCTATCAGTAAGTTGTTAATTTAGCAGAAAGGTTTGCGTTGGCTTTTGCCTTCACTTTTTGTTTCCCTGATGTCAAACAAATTTTTTGTGGTGCGGATGAGTTCAGTGCACCATTAAGCGGGGCGAAAATTTTTTTCAGATAGGTTGAAGGCGAAGTTGGTTTCAACTGGAGCTTGGTTGAAAAGATCGGGAGAATTTGAGTCACCCATCAGATCCTCAGATCGGGTGGCCCAATCAGTATTGGCTTCCTAATCTGATTGATTGATGGATTTCCGTGTTGCTTCTGCTGCAAAGGTTTCAATGTCCTCCTGGCGTTGGGAGTGTGGGATAGCGGTGGTGGCTTTGGCCGCTTCCTTAGCTGCGGCCCTGCAGGCCTGCTTGGCCTTCTTCCACTCTTGCGGGGAGATAGGCTTTACCAGTAGGTAGCAGCCTTGTGCTCCCCACGGGAAAGCTTCTTTGGTGCTTACGGTTGGTTTGTAGTGCGCCTCTCTGCTGGCCATGGCTGCTGAGGGGTGCTCTTGAAATGTGATGCCCTCCTTGGTGAGGCATGCATGTGCCTTATGGCTGAACGCATCACAGTGAGTGCAGATGGGGGGTGCACTGTCCATGGTTACCCAGAAAGTGTGGGTGGTATGCCCTTCAATATTAGTAAAAGTGGAGTGCGGGATCTGGGTTAGGTCCTTTGCAATCTCCTCAGTTGGGGTCAGAACTGCGATGGCTTTGCTGGTGCACAGGTGTGGCATCAGCATAAAGCGTTGCATTTCATTAAGATTGTATTTCGCCATAGATGGTGAGACCATCTTTTAGGTGTTGTTCCAAAATGTCACGTTTTACTGTAGTAGGCAAAAAGTCAAACGTGAGGAAAATTTGGTTGGATTTTGTCCATCTGGTGCGTTTGGTTTTGACAACCCGTTGCCCTTTGGGGAGGTCAATCACTATGCACACCACAGCAGCCTCATCTGCTGCCTCCTTGTTTTTGAAACCTAGGTCCAGCCAACTGCATGACATATAGTGAGGTGTGATGTACACCGCGATCAGGAAAAAGTGTGCACATCCCCACAAAATATTTCCCATAGAGCTGTTTGGTGGATGTCCAGAAACATGCGGACTCCATATTCCAATGACGAAAGTAGCTGGGAGTGCGGCGTGTTGATGTACTGGTTGCATCGTGCTTGCCAAGCGAGGATTTCTGGGGAAATAGTGACTGCCAGTTTTTTAAAATTTTTTTCTATTCTGCCAGTTTCTCTGGGGCGTTTTCAAATGTTGGAGGTCGTGGGCCTACCACCTGCTCCTCTTACCTTACTTGCCCAACTGCTCCCTGACATGGGCGCAGACTAATCTCCTCTGTGAGATTATCAAACTAGATTAAGACTTGAATTGAATAGGTTGCAAAAGTGATTGCAACGAGAGAGAAAAGTTTAACACATTGATATTGTTGCCCATTACAAAAGCCAGCCTCTAATGTATCAGTTTTTAAATTAAGGTTGCTTAGATGATTTTCTTTAAAAGAATTGTTTTCTGTCTTACTACCTTCAAATAAATGTTCATATACACCACAAACATGTCTCTTCTCTACTATAAAGTTCTGCTGATTTTGAATTAATAAAATGGTTACTGATTGCGACTTGGGAGTAGTTAGAAGAAATCAGATGGGGAGGGGGTGATACCTACCCAAAACTCAACCACAGTGTTCCCAAATCCCTTAATGGAGTCAATGAAAACGCCTTTAGAATAGTTCTGTTATCTGCTTTTTATAGAGATGCAAGGTTCTGTACAGTTTAATAGATGCACCTGGGAGCCTTGCACCTTTTTTTTTTTAGTACTAGATGGTCCCAACCCAAGGGGGAGCCTTGCACCTTGGTTACCCTCTTTGACAAACTCCTTCTTTCTAAGGGAAAAGATAAAGGGTTTCACACAGTGCTACAGTCAGAGCCTCAAACAGGATAGATCACCATATTATTTGCGGGTCTGTTGGCTAAATGGACCTCTTACAAAAAGTTCTAATATCAAAGAGAGATTCCTAAACTAAATATATCAGTTTGGTTTAGTCCCTAAGGTGCTGTTGCACATAAGCGCAGGCATCTTCCTAGCTCTAAGGTGTAAATCATGATGTATCATATGCCTGATATCTAGGACTTCCAAAAAAGATGATTTTGCAGATCTAAAAATTATGTTGTATTTTTAATGATTTTACTTAAGATCTCAAAGATTTAGTTTCCTTAACAACACTTGTCTATTTATTCATATACTATTAGAAGAGGAAACTTGATGTAGAGTTCTTCAATTTGATCACTTACTCAATCAAATTAAAACTAAAAATATACTCAACTGCTTTTTCTCCCATGCCACTCCCAGCCTATGTTGACTTGAACTTATGCCTGCTGCCTCACATGGGGTGGCAGTGAGCCACCTTCTGTCATTATTAGCCGCTGCCAAAACTCACTTGTCTGCCCTAGTTAGCCCCACAAATCCTTCCAGTCTCTACGTCCTGCCTTGGGACCTAGTCCATTACCATGTACTCCACAGGAGGTGCTTAGAAGCCCCCTGGTGCTCCCAAGGAGCAGCCTGCGTTTCAGCCATTAGGTGGAGTATGGGATCCTCTTCCCTATGTGGGCGCAGTCATCATCAAGATGGCCATAACAGTTTACAAACCTGCTGGACTTGTATATTTCCACACATCTAAGGGTACTTGGACCACAGCTTCTCTTGTGAAGACCACTAAATGGCAGCAGCATAGCTGCCCTTGGTATATAAAAAACCTATCCTACTATTTGAACTCACTCACTGCATGAGGCCACACTTGAGGTCAAGTTTACCAGCTTGCCCTCCCACCTCTCCCAAAACTTCTCCACCAAAAACTCACAGAGGAATTGGATGCCAACAGCGTCTACACCATGCTGAAATTCATGGTTCCCAATGGCGCCAATCATCTTTCCAGACCTCATACATTTGTGATGATAATCCCCTTTAGTCATGACACAAACCTTACAATACCCTCTGCGCCATGATCATATTTATCCATGATCATCCCTTTTGGGAAAACAAAAAATGACCGTGCCCTTTGTCCTTTATGCTTCAAACTTGACCCAGAAAAGCACAAATGCTCCAGTTTGCGTGGAAGCTACTTTCACTGCTCCTCCCTCTGACACCAACTCCACCACAGCTTCAAATAAAATCTTTGAATATGGAACAAATCCCCCACCATCATCTACTGAGATCACTGCTCCCACCACTCCAACCAACTAATAAATAACCGCCAGAACTATTCCAAGGAAGATTGAAGCTCATACACTGTTGGATTTGTCTGGTCAACCACGTGCAGCCAATTGGTATCTGACACCCAAACAAGTCCAGTCACTGGACCAGTGCTAGCAGTAATGAATCATTTTGACGCTTTTAATGGATTGACGATGCTGAATTTGCCTACATAATTAAACAAACCTTTGAAAGGTTGGAATTCTGCACACAACCCCCTTGTTTGACTTCCCGCCACCATTTCCATCCTTGCAATGGATACCAATTTCATAAAACTTTTCATCAAAAGGCTGTCAAAGTAGTTACTGTCGCCACCAACTCCCTCCTCCGCCAAGACCTCCATATGGTGATTGAGCCACTTTGTGAGGGTTTTTAATCCCTAATTTCCATCATGAATTCCTTGAAAAAGCTACATTTGATATAGAGGACTTGCACCTGCAGCAGGCTACAATGTGCGTCAATGTGGAGTAGCCATCACTTTTTGACCTTAATTACCCTCAAGCTAGCCAATGCATCAAGTCATACTCTTATGAGACCAAACTCAATCCTTTTTGAAGTTCAATTCGTCCAATATTTTGAGGTGATCCACAATGATGGCCTTATTATGACGAGAACCCTCAACTCTTTCTTTGAGTTTTAAAAGCCTAAGGAGCTTTTAGTGCAGGAAGCTATTGTGGGATGAAGGCCTGGAGTACTTCCTCCCACCTTAATAGGGCTACACGAATCTAAGCACCACTTAATAATGTGGGCCAGACCGCAATTAGGAATAGCTCATGATACCCCCTAAACTGACATATGCCGCCCTGTTTAAGTAATGAGCAGCTCGTCTGTACCAGCCAGGACAGGAAATATGCCTCTCATCCCCTCGCATGGGACAAGACCCAATGACCCCAGGTTTAAGGCCCCTGAGGGGGAGAAGCCAAAGCTCTCCCTTTTCACCTGTTTTTTAAGTTGAGTTATGCTCCCCAGCCACTTTTTATCCAGGAAGCTTTGGAGTCCTTTTAAATCTGCTATCACATTCTTGCATGATCTGTTTTGCCACCAGCTGGCTCATGCTGACCAAATCAGCAGCTAGCCAAGCTTCAGGCCAACTTGGCAAACTGTGGCATTTATTATAGGAAGGTGCACTGAAGCGCAGCCAACCAGGATTGCTCCTCATTGTCCTAGGGTCTGCACCCATGCAAAACCAGCTCTTGGGGAGGCCATTTGACAAGCAACTTTCCCGACTTGTGCCTTCTTCCTTCCTGTATTCTACCCTCAGGGAGTGATAGACACCCACAAGAATAGATCAGCACAGTAATCACTACCATCCCGCACTTCTTTCAGGCCACTACAGGGCCAACCAACATGCCTTTTTGGGTTCTAGTGTTAGATACTCACCCATGTTTCCATAGGCTTTCAACAGTTGCGCCATGCAAGGGTCCCAGCCTACCCTAACTAGCTCACACATAACTGTTTCTTCTTCTGACCCACACTGCTGACGCTCCATCCCCATTTATGTCTGACTTTCCCACCACCTAAAAAAATTGGCACCAGATAAGAAATCCCCCTGACCCCTCTTTCCCTTCCCGTAGGGATTCTTAGGCTAATCTTATGGCAATATGTCAGGTTTTTATCTTATCATCCCTTTGATTTGCACATAGCAGATAAAAGTGAGTGGAGTACCCCCATCTTGGTTTGGGCACCATAGTACTAAAAAAGGAAACATGAGGTAAAATCTTGAGAATGTCTCCACAGGATCTAAGAGGAAGTAGCCTTGAAAGACCTATTCATCAGTTCCTGACTTTTCTTGAACGTTCAAAACACATTCTAGAGCGTTGGACAGCACATCCAACTTTACCAAACTTATTGCATTGATTAAATGCCTTAAAAATGTTCTCAAACTCAGCATTTTAAGTATTATCAAGTAGACATCGATTCTACAAAATTGGTAAGACTTGGCTAAAATTATTTTAATCTATTTGATTTAGATTTAAGGCCGGTTTCTAAGGTCTAGGTCCTTATAGCCCGCCTGTTCAGGACTTAGTGTTCTTGATGAGGGAAACTAAGGCTATAAGGTAGCTTGCAACCCCAACTTGCTTAACATGTGAGGCCAACTCACTGCTCAGGGGGTCTACTCCACGCAGATTAGGCATCATATTTTTTTAGATCATGATCATCCTCACTAAACAGATTCTTCTCTGATGCTACCTACTATAGCATCAATTTCTTTGGTAAACTGTTCGCACCTTTGGCGAATCTCTTGTTGACATTTTCTGACATGTTCTTTTATTTTGGCCCTTAGGACTCAACAGAAGTCAAAACAAAATACCCTTTGCAGCTCAGTTCCAAGACATCTGCGATATATAGTGCCATGTTCAAATAGATCATATCTCAAACTGGTCACTGTATTATTCTCAATTGCTAATCCCAGAAAGGCTACTGGAGATTAGATCTGCCATGGTACATGGCATAATTGAAGGCACAGACTGAAGAGACAAAGCTGTAAGTCAAGAGGCCAAAAATGTTAAGTTGGCAGGCCTCCCTGGCCTTATACATACCATGGACCAACACTGGGTACAAGCCAGAAATGCAAGGTCACCCTGATGATGTGCGAGATGCTTATCCTGTGTTACATCCAGGGCGTTAAAATGCACCAGCTTTTTAAAAATTTAAAGAATCATTATGGTTGCTCATTAAATGATGTTATAAAACCCATTCAATTTAACAATATTGAGAAATTAGAAAATATTCAATTGCAATACATAACTCAGTGAACTTCTCTCTCTGCTTGACGTAACTTTTCAAGTAATTTATTTGGTTAGTTAAAAGCAAACACTTAATCACACACCAAAGGCTTGCTCTGATGTTATTGGATCCCCCGCCAACTGTCCCAGTGTGGGGAAGCGGTGAAACTCCCCCTCCAATTTTCCACCCAACAGGAAAACGCGCTTGGACTGGCTCGCCCAATCATTCCAAACCCTTGGGACGATTTGTTCCTCCCGAGGATCTCAATGCCCATCTCGCCTGAATCCAAGTGGTGCCCCACTGCCCCCTGGTGCTCCCCCAGAGCAACATGCATTTTGGCCTTAGGTTCAATTATGGGAAATTCTTCCCCTATGATGACCAAGCCATTATCAAAATGGCTCAGGCAGTGATGACACCAGCCTGTTTTATTGACTTCCGCCCCTATAAGGGGTACTTTGATCTTGGCTTCCCCTGTGAAGCCAATGCAGCCATTGCAGCAATGGTGCCATTAATATTTAATAATATTCCCCTCCCAACAACTTGGACCCAGCTCTCAACGGACACCACCTTGGTGGTCCAATTCTCTGGTTTACCCACTCACCTCCCCCTGAAGTGCTCCACCAGGAGCTGATGGAAGGTTTGGCAACCTACGGCGCCAACCCCATCTTGCAATTTGTGGTCCCAAATGGGGCCACACACCTCGCTGGGCCTCAGGTGTATGCCATGATCAGCCCTGAATTCACTAAAATTTCTTTGGCAATTCCACCTCGTGCCATCATCCCATCTGCCCCTGACCATCCATTCTGGGCCCATGTCGAGGGTGGATGGACTATTTGTCCATCCTGTTTCAAGTTAGACCACTCAAAATGCAAATGCCCATACTCAGAAACTTCCACTAACACTGAAAGTTTTCCCAACGTCCACCAATCTGCTGCCCACCCCGCGCCAACTCCAACATGGGGTATGATCCTACCTTCCCCTCCTTTAATGCCTGATGCTGCAGCTGCACCTGCAGCCACCAATCAGCATCCACCTTGCCCCAGGGCCACGCATGATTCTTCCAATCAAGCGCAGGTTTGGACCCTGTTTGATCCCAGGCAAATTCCAGAAAACCAGCCAATCCTCAACCATATGCTAATTCCCAGTCCAATTCAACCAAAACCAATGGGAGTATTTAGATGAAATTGGCGAATCAGGTAACGTCATCAAAGAACTGTTGCTGCAAGTTGAGCAGCTCTGTAATGAAGAATGGGATGCAAAATTCCCACCTCAGAAATATGTCCCACAACCTAACGCCAAACCATTCTACAGACACCACCAGCTTGCAGTAGAAGCAGCTGCCACACCAGATTGCCATCCACTCTGCAAAGCTGCTGCCAAATCTGTGGCTGTACTCACAGGAGGAATTCCACCTCCCATTATCCTCAAAGATCTTACTGCACAAAGTAAGATCAACATGAAAATCTTACACAAAAACGTCACTGAAGCCATCCAGAATATGGTAACAGTAGCACAGAATCTGGAAGCAGAAATAACCCAAACCAACAAAGTCACATTTGTTAAATTCCCAGATGCCCGCCTCAAAAATGAAGACGCTCTGGCCATATACATTGTTGGCATTATGATGGCTAACAACTATTCAGAAGTTCCAGTCATCAGGGATATCAAACCCCATACCAGCGATGCCCCCACACCCTTACTATCTGCCTTAACATGCACCCTACTCTGGGATGAGATGGATGCGGCCAAAGATGAGCCCCCTGATCCCCCTCCCCATCCACCATGGAGGGATAGCAGTTTTCACTACCTACCTGGTTGGATATTTGTTACATATGATTTAATCAATCCGTCCATTTTGGGCGTTTTGTTTGAATCATTAATTTTTTTATTATTTTAGTTTTAGTTTGGTAATGTCCATCCCCTGGTCAGCTTACCTCGGTTAAATAAATACATAACTCAGGTTCAGACTATCTCAATCTACAGTACCTTGCCTGATGGCAGTGTGCGCTTATTGGTTCTGTTAGGCTTATCACCGCTCTCACAGATGGATGGTTCCCTATCCAGTGTTTAATATTGATCCCTCAGACCAACTCTCCTTGTTGGTTGAATTTAATAATAAAAACTCCCATTAGTTTTGAGTTTTTTATGGTTCCTTGTAGAATCTGTGCATGAACTTCCTCAAGGAAGTCTGTGAAATTCTGAGAATCACTTGCTTGATAATTGGTATCCTGCATACTTAATCGGGATGAAGTCCTGCTAGATGATCCTCAATATTGCCAGTGGCTTACGTTATATTCACTGTTTAGAAAATCACTAGGCCTATTGAAATAGCCCGAATCTTCTGATAATTTCAGGCGTAATTTTCCCAACTTAATTGGGAACTTCTTCTGAGGCAGGTCTCAATACAAGCTGTGCTTTAGGCTTGTTGACACTTCTCTAAAGGAAAGACTCTGATAGAATTAGGAAAAGGATAAAATAAAATATCTTTTATTATAGGATATTTATTTAATAAATAAGTTATTAGGCCAGGAACCAGTATTTAAATTCTTTGGTATCTCCTGGCCACATTCAAGAATAAAAATCAACAGCTATTTTACCACCTCAGTTTGGCCCTTGAACTGATATGACTGAGACCTATTCTTAAATTTATTGATGACAAAAAACTCTCAAAATTGGGAGGATTTTAGGGACAAAAATTGCAAAAAACATGCAAAATTATCTATAATCTTCTGGATTTGAGTTTCATCATACTGCTGACATAATACACCTTCTGTGAAATTCTTACATCAATTAACGTAGATGACGTACTCCTAATTGGGACATTGGCAGGCCTCTCTCTTGATAGCACTAGGTACTGCCTTTCAGGCAGTCCATGTGTAAGTGATATTGTGCAAATTACATGGATTGACATATAAATTTTGCCCTAGGGCGGGAAATTGATTACGTTATTGTTTGTATGATTGTCCATAAAACTTTTAAACTCTAACTTCAGTTCAGTCATAAACGATTTTTTATACTACATGTTAGATATTGTCCCAATAATTAGGACAAAAACAGCCAAGATTTGGTGCAGTGATAATCAGCCATAATGTGCGAGTGTATTCAGCCTGAGCTTTTTGATAAAGTACTTGGTCAAATTGACATTAAATAATTGGCCTGAACCAAGTAATTGCCATAGGCTTGAATTGAGAGTTATAGTATTAATTTGAGTATTGGGAGGATAATATGCCCAATCTGATGGTTTTCAAAAGGTTTATTTTTGAGTCAGCCACAAGAATATGACAATTCCCCTCACATGAATTAAACATAAGCCCTAAGATTCATGATTAGCTTTATTGATATGTTATTATTAGCCCACTCACCCAATGAGCATAGAGTTGGGTCTTCTTTTTTGTAACTTCAGCCTGAATGCCCAATGAGTCTAAAGTATCTTCCTCTTATTGTTTATTTTGGCCCAAATGCCCATCAAGTCTGAAGTTAGACCTCTCCCCAATTTAAGTGCAAGCTAAAGTATTAATTAGAGTAAATATTGTTATATATATAAATGTTTTTTTCTTTTTTTCTTTTTATTTTTCTTTTTTTCCCACTTTTTCTTTTTTTAATCAGCCCACTTATTGAACCTTCTTAGGAATTTTTCATAAGCTTGGTTGTATATATAGCTGGTCCTAATATCCTTAATAGTGTATATAAACTTAGATGTCTTCTCTATTAATTTAAATGGCCCAACTCAGATGTGATCTAACTTTTGCAATTGGCCCAATATGGTAATGTTGCAAAATAGAACATTGTCATTAACTTTAAATTTTAGCCAGTGTATAGCGATTCTCTAAGTCCTTATGATGTCAGGCCTTTTTCTCAACAAAACTGTTGTTGAAGGTTTGAGCTTGCGGTTCAATTAAAGCATCCACAAGCTTATTGACGTACTGAGTATAAGTTTTTTTTGCCAGGTTTCTCTAGGGCCAAATATAGCAGCGTTGGTAGGGCCAGGTGTCTTCCATTTAATACTTGAAACGGAGACATCCTGGTTGACAAATGGTAGGAGATATTTTAGGAAAATACTGCCAAACTTAGATAAGTACTCCATTAAGATGGTTTGGCCAATGTTAATTTCCAGATAATGTTCACCAACGTCCCATTTGACGCTCAACAGTCCCATTAGTTTTGAGATGATATGGGGCAGAAAGCACACCTTGTAATCCAATTAATTGGTTAAGCTTAGCAAGGACATTGGCGGTAAAGTTGGTTCCATTATCAGTCAGAATAACCTGGGGACATCCATGTTTATGGATGATGTTTTCAAGGACAAACTTGGCAGTAGTTGCTGCTCCAGATTCCCAAATGGCCTTGGCCTCGACCCATTTGGTCAAGTGGTCGATGGCTACAATTATGTACTTGACCTTTGTATTGCTTGTTTGAAGTGGGCCAACCACGTCAATAGATACAGTGTTCTAGTAAAGTTGGGCCTAACAAGCTGGTAAGATGTGCTTTTTAGAACAGTTTTCGCCTTTGCACTCTGTGCAGCATTCTAGCACTTCTTGGATACTGAAATGCATTGACTCCCATTAGTAGAATTGCTTTAGATGCTCTTCTGTTTTCTTGAATCTGCCATGCCCTATGGCCTTATGCGCTGCCATTGTTAGGTCTGTTCAGGCTAATGGTCTTGGGAAAATAAACTTTTTGCCCTCAACGATCTTGTAAAGCATCCATTTTCAATGGTTGTATTTTTTGTAGATCCAATAATATTTTTGGATGGATTTGGGCTCATCCTGATACTCTCCGCTGGTCATTTTCATAAATATTTCATTAGTGGCATGACTAAGTGTTGCAATAATGGGTAGTCAGGATAGACAGTTGGCGTTTTGGTGTTTTGCCCCAGATCAATGATTAATGGTGTTTTCATAGGCTTGAAGCTTTAATGCCCAGTGGGCTAATCAGCCCTCAGGTTCTCTTAAGCAATTCAATCATCTTAGGGAAGCATGATTGGTAACAACTTTGAAATGAGTACCATGAAGATAGACCCAGAATTGCTTGCAAGCATATATGACAGCTAAGCATTCTCATTCCGTTACTGTGTAGTTACTTTCATGAACGTTTAAGATCTGACTAGCAAAGGCAACTGGATGCTCTTCACCATCTTCTCCAACTGGGATAACACCCCCCATTGCTGTTCAGGATTCATCAGTTTGGATGATAAATTCGCAATCAAAGTCTGGGTATCAAAGAACAGGTGCACCTAATAGGGCCAATCAGAGTTGGTCGAACACATCCTGGCAGGCTGGAGTCCAGTTTAATGTGACCTTATCCTTATATAGATAGAAAAGCGTCTCCCCAAGTTGTGAAAAATCAGTGATAAATCGGCAATAGTACCCAATCATGCTTAGAAATACTTGAATATCACACTTGGATTTGGGTCATTTCATTTTAAATATGGTATCAAGCAAGAAGAGTTGGGGCTGAAGACCCACTTTGTCAATTACAAATCTGAGGTATTCCAATTGGTCTTTGAAGAACTGGCATTTTCTGGGCTTGATTTTTAAGCTTGTAGCTGCTAGCCTCCTAAAAACCTCTTCTAAGTGTTTCAGGTGTTTGTTAAAAGTGCGACTAAAAATGTTGATATCATTAAGGTACACTAATAAAAAAATTCTCTCTCGTTGCAATCACTTTTGCAACTTATTCAATCCAAGTCTGATTCTAGTTTGATAATCTCACAGAGGAGATTAGTCTGCGCCCATGTCAGGGAGCAGTTGGGCAAGTAAGGTAAGAGGAGCAGGTGGTAGGCCCACAACCTCCAACGTTTGAAAACGCCCCGGAGAAACTGGCAGAATAGAAGATAAATTTTAAAAAACTGGCGGTCACTATGTCCCCAGAAATCCTCACTTGGCAAGCGTGATTCAACCAGTACATCAACACGCCACACTCCTAACCACTCTCATTGGTGGAATACGAAGTCCGTGTGTTTCTGCACATCCAACAAACAGCTTTATGGGAAAAATTTTGTGGGGATGTGAACACTTTTTTCGTGACCGCGGTGTATGTTGCACCTCACTCCATGTCACATGATTGGCTGGACCTCAGTTTCAAAAACAAGGAGGCAGCAGACAAAGCTGCTGCGGTGTGTGTAGTGATCAACCTCCCCAAAGGGCAATGGGTTGTCAAAACCAAATGCACCAAATGGACAAAATCCAACCAAATTTTCCTCACATTTGACTTTTTGTCTACTACGGTAAAACATGCCATTTTGGAGAAGCACCTGAAAGATGGTCTCACTGTATATGGCGAAATACAATCTTTAGAGATGCAACGCTTTACGCTGATGCCACACCTGTGCACCAGCAAAGCCATCGCAGTTCTGACCCCAACTGAGGAGATTGCAAAGGACCTAACCCAGATCCCGCACTCCACTTTTACTAATATTGAAGGGCATACCACCCACCCTTTCTGGGTAACCATGGACAGTGCACCCCCCATCTGCACCCACTGTGATGCGTTCAGCCATAAGGCACATGCATGCCCCACCAAGGAGGGCATCACATTTCAAGAGCACCCCTCAGCAGCCATGGCCAGCAGAGAGGCGCACTATGAACCAACCGCAAGCACCAAAGAGGCTTTCCCGTGGGGAGCACAAGGCTGCTACCTACTGGTAAAACCTATTTCCCTGCAAGAGCAGAAGAAGGCCAAGCAGGCCCGCAGGGCCACGGCCAAGGAAGCAGCCAAAGTCACCACCGCTATCTCACAGTCCCAATGCCAGGAGGACATCAAAACCTTTGCAGCAGAAGCAACTTGGGAATCCCTCAACCAATCAGATTGGGAAGCCCATGCTGATTGGTCCACCCAATCTGAGGATCCGATGGGTGACTTGATCTCACCTGATCTTTGCAACCAAGCTCCGGTAGAAACTGACCTGGGGTCCAACCTACCTAAAAATTTTTTTGACCTGAACGTTGGTGCACTGAACTCATCCGCACCACAAAAAATTTGTTTGACATCAGAAAAAAAAAATGAAGGCAAAAGCCAACGCAAACCTTTTTGCTAAAATTAACAACTTACTGATAGCGTTGCTGCAAACACCCACATTGTTGTGAAGGCCCGTGGGGATATAGAGGAGGCTAGTGGGCCCAGGTGCCCACCCCTCACACCTAAGGTGTAATGGGGGAAACCTTCACTTTAGGGACGTTGAATATCGCCGGACTCAAGGCCTCGCCATCCCAGGCTAGGAAAATGAGTTTTTTACAACAAAATTTACCCGTGGATATCCTGGCCATCCAGAAGTCCCACTGTCCACAAGGTTCCTGAGGAGGCTTGTAAAACAATGCTCCTCCCATCCATATCCTTTTGGTCAGAGCACTGTGGGGTGCTAATTCAGAAAAATAATTTTTTCAAATTTTTATTGTTAGAAACCTTCCTCAATGGCTGAGTCCTTATTGTCACTTTCTCGTGGGCCAACGTGGCACATGCTATTGTCAACATCTATGCCCCAATCTGTGCACAAGAGTGTCAGGAATTTTTCTTATTGGTCAAATCTTCCCATTACCCCCTGACCCTTACATAGTCAGCGACATGAACTGTTGGCTAAACTCACCCACAGACTGTTGGCCTTCCTCCTCCCATGCCCCCCAGGGTCACTTAGAACTTTGCATTATAAAGGCCACCCTTGGGTTACTAGATGCGCTGCTGTGGCAAGCCCCGCTGCTCAAAAACATGATGTGCCCCCACATCCACAACAGCCAATTAAGGTCCATGACCCACATTGACCTTATCCTCACGCTGGCAAAATTTCAATCTCACATTTCCCGCTTTCAAACAACAAAAATTGAATTCTCTGACCACCGGCTAGTCTCAATAACCTACCACTTACCTGTCACAGTGGCTAAGGCCCCACATTGGTGCAAACTCCGCCCTCCTGAACTTGCGTCACCAGGATTTTCCACTTGGGTGGAATCAGCAACTTTGGAAAAAGAGTTTGTTACACCGTTTTGCGTGGACCTGATTTCCATATGGTCAGCCTTCAAAAAGGATACCATCCGCCACTCTTGCCACCTCTCCTCCCGTTGCTCATGAGCCACATTGGCCATCATTTTACGCACTCTGGCAGAGTTGGCACACCTGGAATCAAACATACCAGCCACAGGCTACAGCCCTGCATGGGGCTGGAAGTGGGCGGAAGCAGCTGCCCACCTCAACGTGCTCAAAAGGCAACACAAACATCAGGTTTGTGTTCAGTACAGGGCCAAACGCATTACAGAGGGTGACAAGTGCACCACATATTTTTTAAAAATTCTTCGCACCATGCTAGAGCGTGGCCTGCACACAGGTTTGGATATTGGATGATTCTGTCACGGATATGCCAGCTGAAGTGGCAATTGAAACACAAAAGTATTACTCTGAGCTATACCAATCTGATCTAATTCAGCCAGCCGAAGTGGCGGATATTCTTGACTAAACCCACATCCACGCTGTTTCCCAATACCCAGAAATAATGAATTTGATTACTCCGAATGAACTATGGACAGCCATCCGCGGTGCACCAAATCAGAAATGCGCCAGGCCCAGATGGCATTCCATATGAGTTCTACAAAAAGTACTTCAAATATTTATCCCCACTGCTGCTTGCCTCCCTTAACCAGAGCCTTCTGGAAACGCGCCTTCTACCAGGAGGACAAGAGGCCTTCACCATCACTCTTCAAGAAAGGGGACAAGCTAGACTTAGCCAACTGGCGCCCCATTTCTTTAACTAACACAGATAAAAAATTTTAACTAAAATAATGGCTAACCATTTAAGGATTGTAGCATCTGCCACCATCTCCTTAGAACAATTTGGTTTTTATACCCAAAAGTCGATTTGGGACAACATCCACTCTGTGTCTAACGCATGCCAGTCCACAGCCTCTGGGGCACCTGTATTCTTGGACCAACAGAAGGCCTATAATAGAGTTAACTGTGAATACCTCAGATCCTGTCTCCATTAATTCCGCTTACCCCCTCGCTTCATCAACTGGGTAATGCTGCTCACAGTATCTGCAACAATGGCAGTATGTGGCCCTGGCTTCCTAACAGAAGTAGTCCGCCCTCAAAGGGGCTTACAACATGGGGACCTCATAGCCCACTCTTATACAACTTCAGCCTTGACCCACTACTTCGAAACGTGAATGCCCACCTCACTGGGGTCCATGTACCAGGCCAAGCCCCAGTCAAGATGATGGCGTTTGCAGATGACTGTGTGGTTGGGGTGTCTAATAATAAAGATGCACGCGCGCTTGAAGCTCTAATCCAAGAGTATTTCCGAGTAAGTAATGCTGCACTGAACACTTCCAAAACTGAAATTATCCTCCTTGGTCGGTATCAAACCTGCTGGGCCCCAGCAACCAGTGCCCAGCCCAGCCCATCTGCTCGCACACATGCTCACCCTCCCTGCTCACCCCACACCGCCCCACTAGTGCTCCCCTTCATGCCACGTCCTACCATAGGGCCAGTCCGCCATCTGGGCGTGTGGGTGGAGGCAGGCGGGTACGCATCAGCAGTAATGGAAAGTTGTATTCCAGACAACGTGATGAAGCGCATCGCCTCCCTCAGAGCCCACCCTACTTCCCTTACTGGCAGGGTTGTTTTAGCCAACTCTATGCTCCTCTCCAAAGTCTGGTTTGGAGCCCACGCCATCCCCTTCTCCCTAGGCTTTTTCAAATTCATGTATGCCCTTCTGCAAGGATGGCTTTGGTCAGGCTGCCCACCACCAGTATGGCTAGAGGTCATGTTTGGCCCTCATCATCATGGTGGCATGGGCCTGCTTGACTTTAAAGCCCATGCTTCTAAGATACTGGGCACCTGGATTGCGGCTGTCACCGCCCCTACGCTCCCCTCCCAACACTGGTCCCGCGCGGCCCGCTCCAACTTCTCCCACGCCTTGGGCCTTAACAATCCATCGAACCCTCACTCCTTGATGAAATACCTGGCTTCCCACCCATCGGCCACAGGTCCTCACGGTACTTAAACCCACTACAAACGAATCCTCCTCTCCATGCGGAGCGCTGAGTGGAGAATTTGTATTAGCGGACACACAGCCCACAGAGGCTGCCCCTCTCCTCAGTTCACACAAGAGGTACAGGGGCTACCCATTCAAGATGGCGTAATCCCCACACGGCCCCATGTCCCATCCAGGGTAGACTACCTGACCATGATGGACATCCCTTACTCCATTGAGACTCAGAAGACTATTTGGAAATATGCACACCATCCTCTGTTGCAGCCTCAAATCCGTTCCCATGTGTGGCGCTGCCTGAGGCGGGTGTACCGTACAGCTGAGCGCTCTAACGCTTTACACTCATACTGCGTCGTGTGTGGCCAGTATGGAACGCTGTTCCACCGCATGGAGAAGTGTCCTACCTCTAAAGTGATATGGCGCAAAGTTCAACGTCTGCTTGGCCAGGATCAAACACATCCCTTCAGTCTGTCAAGAGATATGTATGCTTTATCAATGGCCTCCCCCCTTCCACCCTCCCTCTGTGCTCTGGTGGTTGCAATCGTCATGTGGACTATCCACACGATTGTCTTGGATGCCATCGCAGGCTCCACCTCCACCCTCCCAGAAGCTGTCCACAGATTCCGGTCTAATTTGGTGGACCACTTTCAGGTGTGGATGTTTGGATACTTCCCACCATGTCGCCAACAGCTGGTCTCCTCCTGGTTCCCAGTTTGGTTCATCAAATCAGACCCTTTCCTCCACACGTGTTCAATTGTGGCTACGGCCCCTTCACACGTTCCCTCCCCCTCCCCATAGTGGCGTTCCCGCTGGCAACAAGAGATAGCATCGCTTCTCTGGGGTGCCTTCCCTGTTACTAAGTTTTATTTCTTTTGGGTCAAATTTGGAAGTTCGTCCCATGGTCAGCCTTCCTCGCATTAAATTTAAAAGCCTAAAAAAGCGTGACAAGTTGGACCTGGCCAACTGGCGCCCAATTGCACTCTCCAACACTGAAACAAAAATTCTAACAAATATTTTAAAAGCTAGATTAGGCGAAATTGCATCTGTCGTCCTATCACCCAACCAGTTTGGGTTTATACCATGGCGTTCAATCTGGAACAACATTCACCCTGTTGCAAACATTTTCTAATCCAAAGCAACTGGTGCCCTGGTCTTCTTGGATCAGGAAAAGGCGTATGACCGTGTTAGCTGGTCATACCTAAAAGAATGTCTACATGCCTTCAAACTCCCACCGAGATTCATAAAATGGGTGATGCTCCTAACAGAATCTGCAACCATAGCTGTATGCGGCCCTGGATTCCTAACAAACAATATTAAACCACTCAGAGGGCTCAAACAAGGGGATCCCCTCAGCCCACTGCTATACAATTTCAGCTTTGACCCACTCCTCCGAGTAACTGACTCACATCTCATGGGGATTACCGCACAAGGACAACCAACAGTCAAGATACTGGCCTTTGCAGATGACTGCGTAGCAGGTATAGAAAACAATGAAGATGCCCAACAGCTGGAACACACTCTAGAGGAATACTCTAAGGTGAGCAATGCATTGCTCAACAAAAGAAAGAAAGAAATCATCCTCTTAGGCAAATGCACAAACAACTGAGCCACAACATCAGAACCTCATACCAACACACGAAGAAAAAACCCAATCTTACCCTTTGCAACACCTTCCACCACCACTCCTGTCTGACACCTTGGAATCTGGCTAGAATCAGGGGGATATGCTAATGAGACAATGGAAAGTAACCTGTTACAACGGGTATCCAAACGCGTCGCCTCCCTCAAAGGAAAAACACCAGGATTAACAGGATGAGTTACAGTTGCTAACTCGTTCATCCTCCCAATACTGTGGTACCCAGCCTACGTGATCGCCTTCTCACCTACCTTTATAACTTCAATCTGCGCACTTATCCATGGCTGGCTGTGGCCCAGCTCTCACCCTCCTATACGGATGGAAACACTATTTGGCCCACACTTAAGCAGAGGAATGTGATTAATAGATTTTGAGAGCCGCACTAACCACATCCTAGGTACCTGAATAAAGGAAGTCCTCGCTCCAGACCTCCCGCAACAACATTGGTCCAGAGCAGCAAGGACTAACTTTGCACAGGCGCTCAAATTAACCATCCCACATAGTCTACCCAGACTACTTTCATACCTTGCCAAGCACCCTACTGCAACGGGTCCACATGGAACCTCCCCTCATTTCAAACATATCCCTGAACTATCCGCTGTATGGGATGGACCATAGAGAACTGGGTACTATACAGGGAAGGGGACGACCCAGCCCCCAATTCAAATTAAGAAACACAGAAAACCACCCCCAGAGGGATATGCTCGCAACAACCCCAAGCATAGCTAGGATAGAATACCTAGATATGTTGGACATTCCCTATGATTTAACCACACAGAAGGCAATGTTGAAAATGACCAACTACCCAATCCTACAGCTGAGGATAAGAGCAAACGCTTGGCACTATCTGAGAAGGACTTATAGGACAGCAGACCGTTCCAACTCCCTCCACAAAACATGTACAGTATGTGGAAGGGAAGGATCCCTACATCACCGCCTAGAAACATGCCCTCCAACCAAAGCTATATGGCAGGAAGTCGCACGCCTGCTTAAGATCCAAAATGAACAGGAATTCTTGATATCAAAGAGCATCTTTGCACTCCAGATCAAGTCACCAATCCCATCTACCCTCCATTCCCTAATAATACCCATTGCAATGTGGACAATACACACAATTGCATTAAATGCGTTCAAGGGCACGGTCCTAACCATTCATGGGGTTATTAACAGATTCCATGTCCGCTTACTGGAGAACTTCCAAGCCTGGCTTTATGGATATATGAGACCAAAGCAAAAAGCGCTCATAGAATCATGGTTCCCACTCTTGTTCCTCCACACAGACCCTTTCCTTCACACCTGCTCCATAGCAGGGGAAACCCCCTCAGAGTAGTGCACCAACCCCCCATACCTGGCAGTCCCGCTGGCAACAGGGGTAACTTGAGTACCCTGGGGTGCCCAATTTTATATTTGTCGGTTATTTCCTTAGTTTTACATATATTTGGTAATGTCTATCCCCTGGTCAGCTTACCTCGGTTAAATAAAAAGTTTTAAAAGAGTAAGGCCTCTGAACCATAGAAAACTGGTAGGTCTAATTAATCCTATGAATCAGTTTGAGGGAATATTTAAAAGATGGACCGTTGAACCAAAACATGGTCAAGTCCCATGTAAAAAAAGAAGAAAAAATAAAAGATTGGTAAAAATATGGAAAAAATATAATAAAAACCGCATAAAAAACCTAATATATTTATTATGTTTTTATTAGTTATCCTCAATTCAGGGATAATTCCGCCTATGTTGCCTCTTGGGGAGGGAGGATGGATTACAGTAGAAGCAAATAACCCATTAAAATCTAAGTGAGATCAGAAACTAGTGTGGGCTAGACCTACCTAAACCAAGTTTGTTGAGCAAATGCAGATCCCTGCGCAAAAGCAACTAGGGGAAAGGAAAATTAAATGGTGGAAGGAGCCAAACGCAATACCCCAGAGCGGGAGGGAAGCAACAGTATAAGAAGAGGCAGTCTGCAAATAACCCTGAGTAATCCTAATATGGTACCAGAGCTGGAAGATTGGTCTTGAGTGCTTGCCTATGGGCTTCATCAAGAACACCGGACATCTGGGCCAGAATCAAGCAAGGGATACTAGACAGGGGCTGCTAAATCATGCCCCCTATCAAAGCCATCAGTGGAAGATACCAATGGGACATGCCAGAAACGAGATAGTCATGTAAGGATTGAATGACATCCCGCAAGAGATGACTATGAGCTTCTCAGAAGCTGAAGCAGAAAGAACAATGGAAACCAGGAGAGGCTGGAAGCTTTGTGGCCCAACTTTGAAAAACTTGGCTGCCAAAGTGAAGAGAATAGGCTGTGATATCCCAATCTAGGATGTTTTCAAGATCAGAAGAATTTAGAGCTATAAAAAAGCCTCGGTGACTTGGGACCTTAATTCTGCATATGTGAGTTCAAAATGTACGCTGTTGCTGATGGTTAGTTTGGTGGCCAAGAAAGCTGGCTTGTAATATTGACTGAGTTGGAAGAGGAACTCTGGAAACAAGTATGTTCTGGCTAGAAACGAACAATTGAGAGCAAAAGGAATTGTTTTAGGAGGTTTGATAATGATGTTAGGCATATCTCTGAAAGAAGCCAAATCCAGAAGAGTCTCAAAATCTAACTCTGGAATTGATGACAGAGGAAGATTTGGTCACAAGTCATTAAAGACAATTGCTAACCTGGTTTCAGTGGGGTTGGTTACTGTTTTTGGTAATTCCACAGAAGGACTAGCTACTAGTACTTGACTAGATATATGAGTTCTGGAAGGACCATAGAAAAGTTTCCATCATGAAAATCGACTCATCTGCTGGAAGAGCTGAAGGTCTTGATCAGACAAACTATTGAGCAGCTGTTGGTACTGTGACTCAGAATTTGACATATGAGCTGGACAAAAGGGGGATGTCAGACTTATATGATAGTTGACATTATGCACTCTGAAATCAATTAAGCTCCAATTTTGGAGATATTAATCTCAAAATTAATGGAATAAGATCTCTAGAGAAGAAGTAAACATGATATTAGCCAAGAGGTTATTAAGAAAATAACAAGGGCGAACATAAATGAGCATTCTTAATTGGGCCACAAAACAAATATTAATGGCAAAGATCTCCTGTTGAGGATGAGGAGAAAACTAGGAAATCAAGGACGCTGGACCAAGAATCCTGACTATGACAGTAGGTCATATTCCCTGATGGGGGAAAACCAGATCCTGGGTTTAATATCATCACAAGTAAATTGATAGCCCAGCATGACAGAAGGTTGTGGAGACCGCACTCTGAATAGGCAGTATTGAGGAGGAAGAGGAAGAGAGCTGCATGCTGAAGGTCATCCTGAACAGCGTTGAGTACTTATTATTTTACTCCACTTGAACAAATAAAGTATTCAACCAAGTGTCTGAAATGGTGTTCTCCTGCCCCAATCCTTTTCTCACTGGAAATCTAGGCAAGAGGGGGTTGTTTTGGTATTTTTGCCCATATTTCCAGCCAATGAGTTTACCAGGTATCACTAGGGGATAATTCCTTAATGCGAGGTAAATTAGATATCAGTTGATCCTGATTTTGGGGTAACTATGTTTGGGGGATTTTAGGTTATTCACTTTGGCAGATACATTGAGAATTAATCTGGATGAATGCTTTAGATCTTGTTGGGCATAGTTGCCAACAAAATAGGGGCATCTGATAGTGATTAACTATCAGGTGTACCAATTGGGATCACTCAGGTTTCATCACCAACTGATTGGGAATTTAAGGTCTAAGTCGTAAGGCAAGTGATGACGCCTGCAACTAGTGTATAATAAGGGTTTTTAACCTGCCTTAATGGGTAACAAGTCTCATTACCTAATAGGTCGCTTGCCAAATATGGTTGGTTTGCTTGAATTGAGAGAAAAACATTAGGGACACGTTTTACTAACTCTTTCCATTTTAGGTATCAAGGATGTCCAACAATGGAATCCTATCCAGGATGGGGAAGACCATCGCTGCTGAGACAAGGATGGATAATTCAATGGCAACAGCTGCTGTTTCATTGAGGAGGTGCCAAACGAGGTTTGGGTGCTGAATTCCCCACTATAAATTCCCTAAAGAACTCATTCATAAACGATCATCATCAATAATCATCAATTACCAGATCATTTTTACTAGAGTATTATCTTAATAGTCTTTATCAGAATCCATACTGAGTTTTATTCTTTTTTAGGGAAATTATTGCTGTGTGCAATAATTGGGAGACTCTTTGAGATAAAGAATAAGGATCTAAGCGGGGATTCAGAGAAGAAGCTGAATCATATCAGGGATTGCTTCTGACAGTGTGTCAAACAAGAGAAACTGTAAACAGGGATCAGAGCATAAATTGAGTTATGCGGTACCAGGGAACAAATCCCTATTCAGTACATCATAATTACTTTGAGAGGAAATACTAGCTGAGTGTTGGACTGAAATTTAATACTTCAATTTAACCATGGATAATAGTTGTCATACTATTATCAACGATTATATCAACTACTATCATATAACATGGAGAATAGCACAAAACCTGAACCTGTGCAGTTAATATATATATAGGGGTTATTAGCTGAAAATAATCAGAAACCCTATAAAATTTTATAGGAGTTCACATACTAACAACTATTACCATCAGGTCTATTGTCCTCATTTAATAGGCATTTTAACTCTGACTTTAATCTTAGATGAAGATCCAGACCATCTTAAGTAGGCTAAAACTTGAACAGTGGTGCTCCTGGCTGGGATGGCAGATGATGACCATACCAAGCAGAGGAAAATCCCAAACTAATAATTTTTTAAGGGTAGATTTGTGAAGTTTTAAGACTCAGCGGACTTGATGAGTCATAAAATTGATAATCTTACTGAAGATGTTATTTTTATCAATGAGGCAGATAATAATCTACATGGAGAAGTGAATGATTAAATAAATTAATCAGAGAGAATGATCAAGTGATTTTTGTTCTTCAATTGCATATGAAAAATTTAATAGGAAATCATAATATTCTATAATTGGGATGATGGCTGAAGTTAGCACGCTGAAAGCAATTCTACTGACAGTGATGCCACTGAATATCATGAAGATATATTAGATGTCAATATTGATTTAAATCCTGAGCTTTTTCATCAAATGCCACGTAAAATGGTTGTTATTGTCAAAAACTACTTAAACTGTAGTATGGCGCCTCAGATTCCTGAGACGCCCAGTTCAAGCCAACAAAGAAGCAATCATCTACCCTGAGAGGGAGATGATAATTAAAATACTTTAATCTGCCTCTTTTGATAAGAATGGGAGCTTGGTCTCTTTTGTTAAACAAACCTGAAATTGCCAAGTATGGGGCCAGTGATTGCAAAAAAACAGCTACTATTAACAACTGATTGGATGAATGGAGTATTGAATTAAATTATGCCGCACTTGGAAAAAAACTATTTATGCTAAAGTTAAAAAGGTGATACTTTTTAAATATGAAGGGATAGAAAGAAAATTGACTATAAAAGATAAATTTATGAATATTGGTCTTAGTGATATAACAACAGACAAGTTTTTGGATTGATTTGTCATAAAGCTTAAGTTCTCTTAGGTGCAGAGGCCATGATTAATTTTAGTTCTAAGATTTCTTTGTAACATGCAGTGCAACCCTTTCAATATTTAATGAAAATTTTATTGCCTGCATTCACTTAAAACTTCAAAAGGTTTGAGTTGGTCAACTATCTACATTAGTGCTCACTGAACTATATCCTTCCCAGTACTGGATACATATCAGGACTTACAGCAACTGCAGGATTAACCTTTGAAACAACAAGAAGACTGTCAGCAATCCACCCCTAGAACTGAGAGACCAAAAATATGAAGACACTACGCCCTCTAAGTGAAATCACTTTATAAATTGCAAGTGCAAAGGGTACTATGCCTCTAGATGCCACCAATGTAGCATCCTTTCCATCCTCCCAGATAACTTTCAGAATGAGGAGAAAATAAAGCATAATAGAAGCTGGACGCTCTATTGTGCCAAAAACACCAGGCCTTTGATCAAAAAAGGTATGCTGGCAATAAAGACTCCATGAATTTACATTCAGTGAACCACTCTCAGAAGAAGGTTCTTATACCTGTAGCAACTGAAGTAGTCACTAATCCATATGTGCAGGAAATAATTGATAAAATCCCAGCTGAGGGGCTAGTAGTACAGCAGTACCCCTCAAGTTTAAAGGAGTTGAAAATAGTTTTACCTATTGACACATTCATCAATGAATGTCCTAGCATCCAAAAATCTTTGAAGCAAACTCTTAATTCTTTAGATCCTTCTCATCTGCTTTATGAATTCTAAATTTTTTAATTAAAAAATAAAAAAGAAAAAAAATTAAAAACTAGCAAAGAAAAATAATAATAAGAACTATAAAAATGAAAAATTAAAAATTAAGTAATAAGCAATCTTTACTTAGTATTTTTGGAAGCTTCGTTATCATCAGATCTGGATGCCCTTTTTTGGTGGGGAGAGTGATCTTGCATGGGTGTAGCCCACAGAAGAGTGACTAGGGGAGAAATTTAAATCTTGTATAAGTCCTGCCTGTTGAGACTCTGTCAAATATGAGCTAAGCCTAAGAAGACTTGGCGCCAGACGCGTTTCCCTTGTTGACTAAGGAAGGGCCATCAAACCAGGTGAAGCAGCCGTTAGTTGACTTTGGAACATGTGAGAGGTTACACTAGGGAGAGAAAGCTTCAAAAAAAGAAAGTTACAATCCGCTAGAAGGCTTTTGTGCCAAGGATACACCAGGTGAAGAAACACTTCTGCTCAAACATTTGCAAGTGAGCTTCATCTAACACTCTGTGCATGTCAGGCACAGTCTTGGTAGGAAAGGCTACTGTTGGGAAGTGAACATACATGCCATGTAGAGCCATCTGTGAAATATACCTTTCAGGAAGCTTTCAAAAGGCTTTGAAAAGAGCAAGGTAGACCAAAGGATATGATTGTCTTTTGAATCATGATTTTTGAGGCCCAACAGATCATGAAAGTCAATTGGAACTGTCATTAACACCAAAGTCTATCAACTGAGTGACAAAGAGTAAATCCTGGTTGTCTTCAAACAGATTGGCCGGAGCAATATTGGGCTTAGATTCAAGTGTGGGAGCAAAATAGTCTTCTATTAATTCAGATATTGAATTGATAGTAAAATCCAAAGTAGCTACTCAGCCCACAAAAAGGGAATAAAAAAGGTTATATGAAGATAAGACTTGAAGCAGTGAAAAATGAAGTTAGGAAAATATCACTATCTGACAAGAACTGATGCTAAATTAAAATTTCTTTTTTGGGAGGCTATGGGGCCATAAGGATTTAGTGAGGTGGTCAAATGTGAATACGTTTGATCCTTCGAAAATTTGGTAGAAAAATCTTAAAATCAAGGGTTTTAACTTTTTAATTGTTGAATTTGAATGGAGTAGTGGCTGGCCTGAAAGATAAACCTTTAATAACCGTCAAGGTATAACTAGTTGAACTAACCTGAGAAAGTGAAGGAAGGACGCTTGAGTTGACTATGGTATGCCACATGAAAGAAATGAGCCTAAAGAAGACACGTCTATCCTGGGAAGAAAGGCTCTGAGGTAGCAATCATTCTTTGAGAATTGCATGAAATTGGAAATTGTGTTAAGAAGGAAATATACCATCTACTTATATCCAGTCAAGGCAGGGAAGTGTTGAATTGTTAATTTACCTGAATTTTTGGGTAGATTTGATATATATTTATTTGGGTAAGGCTGACCATGGGACGGACACTTCCAATATGTAACGATAACTGAGCACTAAGATATGTGAGAGGCACCCCAGAGGAGCTAAAACTGCCTCCTGTTGCCAGCGGGAACGCCAGTGGAAGATAGAGGGGTATTGTGAGAAGAAGCTTGTGTACTATTGATTATGTATTAAAGAAAGGATAAGAGGTTAGGAACCATACTGGGTACCAGGACAAGACCAACTGTCATTGGCGGAATGGCAAATGGCCAAAGAACCAGTCTTAAAGTGGTCCCTAAGGTGTGAATGGAATTGACACACAGCTTCTCGGAGGGTGTGAGTAGACCCCAAAATGGCGTCAAGGACAACCGTTGGATAGTTTGAATAGCAATTGCCACCACTAAGGCGCGGAGGGAAGGGTGTATGGGGGAAGTCAAGGAAAAGACTAAGATGTTTTTATATATAGGCTGAAAGTCTGTGTTTGCTTTTGGAAAAGAAGATGCTGAACCTCATGACAGATTGCTTGAGAAGGTGGACACTCTTTCAAGCGATTTACCAAAGTCCCATATTGGATTACACACAACAAATAATGAGAATCATTGTATCGCTCCACAGTATGGTATATCCGCTTCAGGAAGCGCCACACATGGGAACGAACCTGTGGCAGTAAAAAAGGTAGTGGGTGTTTTTCCAGATGTCATAATGGGTTTCTAGGGAGTATAGGATGTCCAACATGTCCAGGTAGTCCACTCAGGCCATGTTAAGGGATTACTGGGTACCAAATTGTTCAGAAAAGTTTTCCATGAACTTCATACTTAAAGTGAGGAGTAAGATGACCCCTCTGCAAAGTACTACCACTAACGCTTATACTCCATTATGCGCTCCACATATTAAAGAGGATCATTTTTAAGTGGGCGGGGGTCCCATGCAGGCCTGAATCAGATGGGTGGAAGGCCATATATATAATAAGGGAGTTGGGGTGGGTGGGGTTGTGGATGCTAAAGGCGCAGGCAAAGTTGGACTATGCCACATGCAACCAGTGTTGGGTGGGAGTATGGGTTGGCTACTGAAGTAATCCATGTGCCAAGGATCCTTTATGCTTGAGCCAAGTAGTTAAGCAGACCCATACCACCGCTTTAACTTGTATTAAAGAGAATCTCCAGTTGCACAGTGGGAGGGCAACCTATCCAAAGCTACCCTTTTATGAGGGCATATAAAGAAGCAAAGAAAGATGGGTAGAAAGCTATGGCATGGGCCACAAACCATACTTTTAACAGTAACATAGTTTTTTCAAGCACTAATCTACCTGTCAGGCTGGTCTGTTAGTCTGTAAGAACATATTACACTTTGTAACGTTTTCTAATATGTGGTGCTTGATTATTAAATTTGGTGTATCCACCCTTCTCCATTCATACTCCCAGGTAGAGAAACGGGCCCTCAGTGGGTCTTGACACAAAAGGAGCACAAAAAAGTTAATTGGGTGGACATTGTGGGTAATCTGTAAGAAACCAAGAAGCTGGATCACTCTAATTTAGGGATGCAGGAAGCCAGTGGGCTCGGTATCTACCAGGGAGGATGACTTCAGTTTTGGATGCGTTGAGGACAGCATTAATGACCCTGTAATACCCATGGATGGTGGAATCCAATGCGTGTACATCATGGTTGCTAGACACCCCAACTATACGATTGTCTGAAAATGCAAGCGTCATAACAGGTGCCTGACCTTGTACATGGACACCAGTAAGGCATGCATTTATACTGTGGAGAAGCGGGTTAAGGCTGAACATATATAAAATTGGGCTCAAAGGGTCCCCTTGATGAAGACCCATTTGAGGGTGAACCAAAATGAGGAGGAATCCTTGTCCCCACACTGCCATTGTGGCTGATTTGGTGAGAAACTTGACCAACTGATAAACTGTGGGTGAGGTGAAACAGGTGAAGGCAGGCACTAAGGTAGTCTCAGTTGCCCCTATCATATGATTTTTGTTGGTTTAAGAACACAAGCGCCCCAGTAGCTGGGAATTGGCAGACATTGGCTACAGTTTATATTGTCCCATATTGACCTTTTGGTAACAAAGCCAAATTTCTCTGGGGAGATTACCTCAGAGGCAATGACCCCTATGTGGTTAGCCATTATTTTAGTTAATAATTTAGTATTGGTGTTAGTGATGGAAATAGGGCGCCAGTTTTCTAATTATAGCTTAACCCTTCTTGATTAACGTTACCATGTAAGCCTCTTGGCCCCTGTGAGGAGACGTGTTTTAAGAGACATTTGTTTATTGAGGCTACCAAAAGGGTGGGATAAATAACCAAAATATTTTCTAGAGTTCATATGGGATCCCATCTTGTCCTGGGCTCTTCCTATGCGGTTCACTGCAAACAAAGTAACCAGAGTTTGTTGGAAGTTACTAAATCATAAGCTCTGGATATTGGGAAACAGTGCAGACGTGTGAACCAGCAAGAATTAATTGATTTTATTACAATCAACTAAGTCATCCCTGCATAACTTAAAGTAATATTTTTGAACTTTGGTTGATACTTTGGCTGGCGTTTCTGTGATGGATTTATCCAAGTGCCTTACCTGCGTGCAGGCCAAGTTTTGGTGTGAGGCGGAAAATTAATGGAAAAATTTGTGGAGCATTTTTCGCCCACAGTAATATTCTTTTATTTATATTGAACACAAACACAATGTTTGTGTTTTCTGATCTGCGCGTTAAGACAGGCCAATACTTTGGCTCATTTATGACCCCAAACATGGCTGTACCCTGCCCTGAGAACTTAGTTCCACCAAGTGGTCTACCTCCACCAGGGCACGTTTAATGGCTGCTGAGGCATCCAGAGAGTGCCATGACGAGATGTGGCATTCTTGGGAAATTGTGGCTGCTTTGAATGTTGACCAGGTTGACAGGGGATCCACACAGAAAGGAGTTGAAAACTTCTGAGTTAAAGTGGCAGTGTCCATCCAACTTGAGAATGTGGTAACGTGAGATTGGTGAGAGAAGTTTACTTCATTTAGGTGCCTGTGGCACCAGGCTCAACAGAGTAAATGACACTGAGGCCTTCCTATGGTCACAAAAATATTTTTTCATCATTTTGAAATGCTAAACCTGGGAGCAAAAATTCAGTGGTGCAAGAATTAAATCTATGCAAGACATAGACACCAGCTGCCCATTGTGCACATGGGGACGTGACATGTTGGGTAGTAGAGGCGCTTTCTTGGGGATGGTATTTAGAGGCCCAAGGTGGCTTTCATAACCCAAAGTTTGATGTGTCCCTGTGGTGGGATAGGCGTTGGAGGCCAGAGGTCAGTGGTTGGATTGTACCAACAGTTTAGGTCGCCAAACACAAAGGATTTGGAGGGGAGGGGAAGAGAGACTACAGCTGAGAGAAATTCATGTTGAACCCGCGCACAGGTTGGGGCATAGATGTTAATTATTGTGTGCACTTTGGCGTCCCATGAGAAGGACATTGATAGCACACATCCATCAAGATGGTTCGTTTTTCTAAAAAATTTAAATTTTTGATTTACCATATCAGCACCCCACAGTGCGGTGACCAAAAGGATTGGGAGGGTAGGAGCATGATTTCCCATGAGTCCATGTCACCTTGTGGACAGTGGGTTTCCTGTATTGACATGATGTTATAGATAAGTTATTTTTTAGGAAACTCAGTTTTTTAGACTGAGATGGAGAGGCCTTGAGTCTAGCGATGTTCAGCATTCTTATTATGAAAAATACCCCCTTTACTCCTTAGGAGTAAGGAGAGGGCCCATCAGGCCCTTCCGCTCCATACTGCCACACTAGCTTGGCCTTCTGTTTTTGTAGGTGAGTGTTTGATGATGGAGTATCTTTAAGCGTATAGGTATTAGGTTTGAGGGCGGCTTTAGTTGTGGTTTTAAGTTTTTGGATTTTTGATCTTTGCAATTTTTTGTTACTGGGGATTTGAAGTGCACCATTGAGATTGTCTGACAATTCTTCCCCAAAAAACTTGCCAAATTCTGGTTGAGAATTCTGCTTTCGTTTGTTATGCAGGAATCCTGCAGATGTGTACAAAGCGCATTTTGAAGGTATGAGTGATGGGTCCTCCAATCTGATTGGATGGGAGTTTGGAGTTCCACAAAATTAGAAAACTCAGCCTGGTCAACCTGAGTCTGGTCAGGGGGATGACTGAGGCCGCCATGGCTGCTGCCTTAGCTTGTGCTCAGCGTTTCCTGTTTAGCTTTTTTTGTTCTTGTAGGGTCACAGGTTTTATCTGGATATAACACCCTTGGTCACCCCATGGGAAGGCGATATTAGAGTCTAATGTAGGATCACATTGGTCTTCTACCATTGCTTTTAAAAAAGCCTCATTTGGGATAATTCCCTCTCTGGTGGGACAATGTGTAACTTGTGTTAAACGCCTGACAATGAGTACAGATAGGCAGTGCGTTGTCAACTGTAACATTGAACGGTTGAGTCTGTTGCCCATTAATGGTGATAGTAGTGGTGTGTGGAATCTGAGCTAAGTCTTCAGCTACCCTGAGAATGGGGTGATCTCCATGCTAGCCTTGCCTTTGCTAAGTTCAGTCATAAGCAAAACTTTGCATTTTAAAGGAGCAAATTTTCCATTGCTTTGAAGTCCTGGTTGGAGACAACTCTTAAGAGCTTTGTCGGGCCACAGGGGAGAAACTCCAACCCACGCCATATAAATTCAAGGCCCCAAATCTCCCAGCAAGTCAATATGCCATTAAGGCCTTAAGTAAAGCTAAAAATGGAAAAGAGATTGAGAAAACGGTAGTTTTATAAAATAATCATTGAGATATTTATAGGAACTTGATGGATCAGGAATGGGAGTAATCAGGAAAGCGAAATCTTAGCATCATTTGCTAATGACAAGATATATACAAATTCTAATTATTACAGAAGGGGATTGGGATCATCCTTGGCATTAGTCACCAGCGAATCTCAAAAGGGTTAATTGATTGGGTTGGCATTTGATGGTAATTCCCCATGGCCTGATTGATGCTTTGACATCCTTGGCATTAGTTACTGGTGTCAATTTATATAATTAAACTTTTATTAGGGCTATTTTAATACTTCAGATTAGGCTCAGCCCAAGTTTATAGGGAGCCCAATCTGGAATCTGCATGTAGTTGAGTCACAACCCCTAGTCAGAGCTTCCCTCAATAAAGGGGAATCTCAACAGACTTCATGCTTAATGGTCATGGGAAGAAGCTCAGATGTGACAAAGCCTTGATTTGATTTCATCCATCATGTGCACTTGGTTTTAACCACCCATTGACCATACAGGAGATTGACCACCATGCACACCTGTGCAGCTTTATCTGTTGCTTGCACTATCTCAAACTTGAGGTCCAACCATCCGCAGGTCATCAAGTGTAATGCTACATACACAGTTTCTGGGAAGTGGGTGTGTGCATCCCACTTAATTTTTCCTAAAATCTGTTAAATTTATGCCCTGAAAAAAGTTGTACACTAAAGACCATTGAAAACAGTGTCTTTGTGTGCAGAGTTTTGATGTACTGGTTGCGTTTAGTTTGCCATTCCAAAATTTCTGGAAAAATACTCACCACGGTTTTTTGATTTTATTAGGGCCACCGGTGTCTCTGGGGCACCTTCTAACTTTAGGTGGTGCAAACACTGAACCTGTGCCTTTCACCACGTTTGCCCAACACATACCTGGCATTGAACATTACTCATCTTCCCACGTGGATTATCAACCTATGACTGTAATGAAGCAAATTGGCTGCATTTATTGATTGCAGCGGATAAAAAAGTTTTGGTAAATTTTATATATGAAATGATAATATTAGCTTGCATCTAATTTATTATATCTTATGTCAAACATAACAGTGATTAATGACTGAAAGTATTTTAAGTACAGATGAAACTTAGAATTTGTAGCTTAGCATTTATAATTAATTATATTTGACTTAATGACCAAAAAAAGGGTGCTTTTTTGGTCTTGTTGAATTAGTTTTTAATGTCAATAAAGTATTAATCATATTATTTATTAATTAGTGTTACATACTGCCATTGTATGTACTATAGCTTAAGAGGAGCTATGGGTTAGCTATTTTCATATACTTCAGTGGAAATGCTGTCCTGAACTAATTGTGTTTATGAGACACTGTTTATGAGGCTGATCTGGATTACAGCAGGATGGCTAGTAGTTTTTAGACTCTCTGAAGTTCTTCATTGTGACCCTCTGGTTAAGTGACAATGTGATGCAAGGTGTCATGGGAAAGGTGTGTTTAAAATTAAAACCTATAAATTCTTTATAAAATTAGACAAATAAAAAACAAACTTTTAGAACAATAATCTTTGTGTATTTTAACATAGACAAGCTTTTTGTATATAATATTTTTCAGTTGTATAAAGTTGGGAATTGCTTGTGATCAGGAAGATCAGGGCAGGAAGCTATTGTACAAGAAAATGACAGGAGAATACAGCCTCAAAGTCTTATCTTTAAGGAGTTTATATCTTAACAACTATCAACATCTAACCTATTGTCCTTGTGCAAAAGTCGATCATAACTCTGACTTCAATCCCAGATAAATAACCAGATCATCTGAAGTAGGCCAAAACTTCAACAGCTTCTTTGCTGAATGTCTATGAAGCTGAAACGTAGGGTGTGAAAGACCATCAAAAGGGTAAGTATATTTATTTTGTTTGAGTTGTATGATTTAGGAGTTATAGGTACCTCATACCAATGATCCTCACACCTGGAGGTGATTGAAGGAAGCGCTCATAAAATTTTTTTCTAAGCAAAGCTTGAGGACGAAGAATCAGGCCTTCATAATAATAGCAATATGATAAATAAAATTCTTAATAATTTTAGATCGCTTTTATAAACATATGCTGTTGACCTCAAAGGTGCTTACATTATACAAAGTCATAGCTGCCTGACATTGCTAGTTTACATGATAGCCCTGAATAATCCATGCACATTATGTCTGTCTAATGGAGCTTCATCTCTGTATTAGCATTGTTAGATATAATGATATTGGACATGATGGGAAGAATATCAACTATTTGACTCTCTTGGCTGATCAAAGCCTAGACTTAAGAAGGGGGTTATAGGGATTACCTTGATTATTTTCTCAGAGAAATTAATGGTCAGCACAGCTTGAATCGCCTCTAAGAAAATTCTGATGGGCCAAACTAAGCCTAAGATACTCAAGATGAAAACTCGCCTAACCATATGATGGATAATCAGTAGGTCAGGTGACAGCTACTAGAACTGGAAATTGAGGAAGCAAATTTAGATAAACCCAAAAGAGGTTAAGAACTAAGAAACTGCCAAATGATCAACCTAAGTGACACCCAGTCTCATATGGATTGGGTATTCAACTCATCATTTATGCTCTATCAAAAAATATTATACAACTGCATTATGCCTTCCAGAATGCCTCACCTGACCAAGAGCCTCCCTTCCAGATTTTTCCCCTAACCTATTTTAATAATTTTTCATTTTGTGGTTTACATTATTAATTGTAACATATAAAAACCCATGATTTATACTATAATAAAGTTATATCATGATTTCTATATCTCGTTTTTGGTACTTGACTTCAATAAGTCTATTTTTCTGTACTTATCATAGGACGAAAACTCTAGCTGACTGGACATAAGTGGTGACTTGGCATCCTTCTAAATGAAAACTATATATATTGTGCAACTTAGTCTCCTTAAGTATTGACTGCCAGCCTTTTTGGGAATAGCACCATCAAACTTATAAAATGGAAGCCTACCAGTATGGCTCTTACTACAGGGGTCTCAGCTAATGCTAAATGATACCTGAAACTACTTGATCACATCATGGAAGATAATCTGCTTGATAGTGTCACCCACTGGGTGCCCAATAAAACAGTGAAAGAGATGATTGAATTGGAAGTTCACCTATCGTCACATCTAAAGAAGTTCAAAAAATCCTATAAAGATTCCCAATTCTTGTCATCTTAATTGGATCTTCAAGTGAGGAGTTAAAGAATTACTTCCTGGAGTCATTAATCTAGTAAAAGAGGTAACCGTAAAAGGGCATCTGCCATGGACAGATCGTTCATAAACTTGTATGAGACCATTTCTCTCACAGAATTTTTATGTCAAGTGCAAATCTCTCTTGCTATATTTTAAAAGTTGTACATCCAGAACTTTAATATCTTGTTCATCAAAAGGAGTCCATAATAAAGATCTCCACTTTTAATTAATACCCTAGAGGCCTTACAAATAGCCTATAAGCAGGTATATAATTTAGCATCACAAAGTATAGGACATGTCCACTGTTTGATCAAAGCAAACCGCCCCTTACACTATTCAGCCCATAATCAAATGGGACTATCTTTTCTGGTGTTATGAAGTATTCGGATGAAAACGTGAATCTCCTCTGAAAGGACACTGTGGAGTCCAACAAAAATACAAAGTAATTACTTGATGCCATTTTTAAGAGCTTTGATGACAAGGTAGCGAAGCGCTTTTGTGAAATAGCAGCTCAAGCTTCCACTAGCTGTCACCAAGAGAAAGAACAGATATCCATCCTTAAGGCCTGGCTGAGTAAGACTCAAGACAAATTGATGTGGAGACTATTGAATCTCTGAGACATCATCAGTGTCACAAAATATCATTTCTTGAGTAGCCATGTTGAACAAATTTTATCTAACTGTGCAACCCAGGTGTCTACTCTTTCCATTGCAAAGTGACTTAAAAAGGGAGAGGGACTTGAGAAGCAAATCCCCCAGTTAAGAGGAAATTAACCAAGTCTGTCGCCTCAATGAATCTGAGAAACACTGGAATGCTTTTACAGAAGAGTTGAAAGCCAATACTGACAATCCTTTTAAGAGCAATGATTGCAAGGTTTCGAAGGAGGACTTGAATCAGCGCATTGGAGTGTTGAAGGATGAGAAGGAGTTTATGTGAACCTACCACTTATCTACCGCCAGCAAATTTATGATATGGACATCCACGTTAAGGTCTTGGAGAACGCTAAAGTTGTTCTTAATGAGAAAGAACCAATCTTCTGGATGTTACGCCAAGACTTATCCTGGAGGAAATGTAGCAATATCTAAATTCTCATAGGACCACATATGTTGACTCAAATGTCAATATGAACAAATTGATGTAAGAACTGAAATCACCAAATCTAAAGCTTTTAAGGTACGTGTCATTAATGGATAAAGGCTATTATTTTTCAAGCCTACGTTAAAGGACAAGTTTATCCCTGGTGAAGAAAGTATTGCATCTTTCTCAATGTCTATGATCTCACAATGGAAGGCGCAACTGATCACTAAAAGGTTAAGCATATTTTATCTTGTTTAAATTGTATGGCTCAAGAAATTATGTGCCTTGTATGGATGACCTGCATATATATAGAAAGTAAAGAAGGCGCTCAAAAAATTTGGGTCAATGCAGAGACTGAGTATGAAGCAACAGGTTTTCATGATAAATATGCTACGTTGAAATGAAATCCCTGAAAAGATTCGCTAATTGGTTTTAAATAGAGACCCAAATGATATTGACCTCGAAGATTCTACTATGGATGATGTTGTAGCCGCTTTTATTGCTGGTTTAAATAGTAACTCTGACCTATCCATGAGAATCATGTCAATCAAATGAAACTCTAACTCTTTCTTAGACATTAAAGCCCTGCTCAATACCGTTGACATACACAAGCCAGAGACCTCATGAAATGTTTCCACAAAACCAGAGTGTATACTGTGGAGGAAGAAAACCTAAGAAGGAGAAAAAATTGAGATACAACTACTGTAGGAAAAAAACCATACTGGGGATATGTGCTTTAAAAAAGAACTCTGGACTTGCTAAGCAAGTAAAAGGAAGGTTATCTTATGGTCAGGTACCTTTAAAGCTGACCAACCAAAAGTACTCTAAAACCTTGCTGATCACTCATCTTGCTTGCGCTAAAAAGGAACCCCATGATGACTCTGAAGGGGTTCACAAGGACAAAGGCTATTGTGTTCTAGGTTCACTTGCTGAGCTCACCATTATGGACCGTTTGAATGCCAAAAAGATTGACAACACCCAAATAACTAAAGGCACTTACCTCATTCAGGTATAGGGTGTCCCAGAATAATCAATACTGCCAGAGATGCTGATCAGTACCTCTCCCTGTTGGTTTGACCCATTTTGAGCGTCCAAAGTACCTTGGAGATCAAGAATAAGTATCCTGAGACTCTCTCAAAAGCTCAATGCAATGTTCCACGATTAAGAGATATTAGCCCTTCCAATAAAGTTTGGAGAAAATCATTATAAGGTGAAAGTTGTAATTATAAAATGTCCAAGTTATGGATATCATGGATATGGAGTCACCCATTAATGTTTAGATTTAGATTTATTCGAGGTATGCTGACCAGGGGACAGACAGTACCAATCACAACACTCAAAACGGCAAAACAAACTACTAACCAGTTGGGAAGCAGAAACTGCTTAACCCACCATGGCAGAGGGAAAGGAGGGGTCGGGGGGTTGGTTTTCAGAAAGACCCACCTCGATCAAGGGGTGTTGGTTACAGTACCAGATCAGAGCAGAGAGCCAGGGCGTTGGGGCATCTGCATAGTGGGGGCTGAGGTCAGCGTAGTAGGAGTTTTCCACTTCTGCATCAAGATAATGATGGGAAGGTGTTTCAACAAAAGCTGCAAGGAGAACTTCAGCTTCTTTGCGGGTTTCAGGAAGTTGGGTGAAAAGGGAGATACTGTGGCGGGTGATTTTGGCTGAGGGGTTGAATGAAGCAAGCGTTGCGACATTCATAACAGCGATTTCAGCATCATCAAATAGTTTTGAGATGTCACTGCAGGGAGATTCAGGGAAGTCGTGGGGGGAAGAAGATGGTGGGCAGGCCATGCTGGAGCTGAGCCACTGACTGGGCCACGCGGTGCGTAGTTTTGGGCAATGAGGAGAGGCCACCGCAGATAAGGCGAGCTGGTGGTCACTTTGGAAGGGGGCTGTATTGGGTAGAGGAGCGAAATGGCGAGGGGTAGGGGTTTCATCAAAGTCGGTAAGAAAAAATTCTGCCCAACCATAATCGCCATGGCAGAGAGGTTGACCTGTATGCTTACTAATGAGGACATTACCTGATTCAACAGTTTCAGCCAATAGATCCCATGGATTTTGGTTCACTGGAATAGTGGCATTTAATTTGAGTGGGTAAGATTGGGCGAATGGGCAGCTGCTTGGGTGTGAATGTTGGTCCAAGCATTGCTCTGATTGGCTGGCTTAGATTTAGGTGGGAGAGTGAGGATGGAGGTTTTGGGTGGGGCTGATTTTCCATGTGGGCCCACTGAACGAGATTGGAGGGTGGGAGGGGCAGCAAAGTGCCCCATACTGAACCTCCAGAGGGGGCTCAGAAGTTGCATCAGCGGATTTGGCCTTAGGGCACGCTCTTTTTTCATGGTCGATGCCAAAGCAGAGGGAACAAATCTGCCTACCATTATCAACCTGAGCTCAAAAGAAATGATCTGGCGCTGCAGCCACACTAGCGCGGGGTGGGATTTGTTGGGCTATGGTAGGGTGGTGTGGTATGATGGTGGCTGTTGCATGAGGAGCAGCAAGGCATTCTGCACCAGATGGAATGGCAAAGATGAGGTTGGGCTGAGTGCCATAAGCCATGAGCCCCGCGACCAACTGGTCATACAAAACCTGGGGTGGAAGGTGGGATGGGAGATTTGCAAAGGATACCACTAGCGTGGTGTCTGAAGGGAGGCGAGTACGGGCTGTGGGAATGGGGGTTTTTTTATAAATTAGAGGAGTTTGTGCTGCCGCTTCAGCATCCTCCTCAGATTGGAACCCAACGTCAAAGTAGCCCTTAAAAGGGCGGAAGTCTATAAAGCCAGCTGGCGCAAAGGCTGTAGTGGCTAGGTCAATAATTGCCTTATCGGCATATGGGAACAAACGCCCATAGTCCACTCTGAGGCAATAGCGGATAGCAGAGCGAGGGAGGGCGAGAGGATGGGGGCGAGAAGGGTGGACGCGCGCCAGGTGGAGCGCTAAGTCCCGTGGGGGACAAAACGGTTGGAAGCAGTGGGCGGGCTGTTTGAACCCATCTGAACGCGCTTGCCTGCAGGGCGGAAAACGCTAGGTGGGGGTGCACTGCTACCCCACACTGGGGTGGCAGGCGGCAGAGCCAAGGACATCAAAGAATAAGTTTTTGGGCAGATGGCTGTAGATAAATAAACTAAAATTTAAAATCGCTCAAAAGTGACTTTGAGCGGTTAAAGAGAGTTTGTCACCCATTAATGTTTGTCATCCCAAATTATCAAGATCAAGCTCACCTCAGATCTTGTATACACTCAAGAGTATAGTTCTGTTGGTTTAAGATAACACCAAAGTGATAGATAAATATTCATCTATGCTAATCCAAGTTGGCAAGTTAGTATTTTTAGCTTCTGCAGTTGCCCTAAATAACAGTCAATATGATATACTTACCAGGACACATAATATGATTTTATTTAAAGTCTCATCAATTTTAAAAGAATAACAATTTATCTCTCATCAACTATAAAGTTCCCCTTGTATTAGATATTACAGAGTCCTGCAAGAAGGATTATTCTTTTCTGTTTAAGTAACCTGTTTCTGCTTTAATGTTGCAATATACTATCTCTGGAAGAGATTTAAAAAGCTACCTGATTCAGTAGATGCAGCAGAGGGAATACCATTTTATGCCACTGAGGAGGTAAAGATTAAAACAGGAGAGCAAAGAGTAGTTTTCACCAAGATAACTCTGAATATACCCCTGAACTGCTTTCAAAATATTACTAGTGTTGATGGTGTAATTAGGTTTGAATCAAGAGTTAAGCCAGGAGCCCTTGACCCAGGTAATCAGCGGCCTATTGAGCTATCACTTGGAAATCTAACCAACTAAGATATCTTAGATAAGAAAAAATAAGAGATTATAAAAGGTCAATTGATTCCCATTGGTAAAATTTATAAGGTACATTTTATTAATACTCACCTTGATTTTAGCTTTACCTGATGAAAATTTAATTCATACTATCTCACAAGTCCAAATATCTGATAAGTTAGATTAGGAAAGACCTGAGAAAGTGTACTGGTTACTTGAAGCTTCCAGTATGTTTTCTCCAAATCATGATTTATTTGAGGTACACCGACCAGGGGACGGACAGTACTGATCACAACACTCAAAATGGCAAAACAAACTACTAACAAGGTGGGAAGCAGAAACTGCTTAACCCACCATGGCAGAGGGTGAGGAGGGGTCAGGGGGTTGGTTTTCAGAAAGACCCACCTCGATCAAGGGGTATTGGTTACAGTACCAGATCAGAGCAGAGAGCCAGGGCGTTGGGGCATCTGCATAGTGGGGGCTGAGGTCATCGTAGTAGGAGTTTTCCACTTCTGCATCAAGATAATGATGGGAAAGTGTTTTAACAAAAGCTGCGAGGAGAACTTCAGCTTCTTTGCGGGTTTCAGGAAGTTAGGTGAAAAGGGAGATACTGTGGCAGGTGATTTTGGCTGAGGGGTTAAATGCAGCAAGTGTTGCAACATTCATAACAGCGATTTCAGCATCATCAAAAGTTTTGAGATGTCACTGCAGGGAGATTCAGGGAAGTCGGGGAGGAAGAAGATGGTGGGCAGGCCATGCTGGAGCTGAGCCACTGACTGGGCCACCGCGGTGCATAGTTTTGGGCAATGAGGAGAAGCCACCGCAGCTAAGGCGAGCTGGTGGTCACTTTGGAAGGGGGCTGTATTGGGTAGAGGAGCAAAATGGCGAGGGGTAGGGGTTTCATCGAAGTCAGGAAGGAAAAATTCTGCCCAACCATAATCACCATGGCAGAGAGGTTGACCTGTATGCTTACTAATGAGGACATTACCTGATTCGTCAGTTTCAGCCAATAGATCCAATGGATTTTGGTTCACTGGAATAGTAGCGTTTAAATTTGAGTGGGTAGGATTGGGCAAATGGGCAGCTGCTTGGGTGCGAATGGTGGTCCAAGCATTGCTCTGATTGGCTGGCATAGATTTAGGTGGGAGAGTGAGGATGGAGGTTTTGTTGGGGCTGATTTTTCATGTAGGCCCACTGAATGAGATTGGAGGGTGGGAGGGGGCAGCAAAGCGCCCCATACTGAACCTCCAGAGGGGGGCTCAGAAGCCGCAGCAGCGGATTTGGCCTTAGGGCATGCTCTTTTTGCATGGTTGAGGCCAAAGCAGAGAGAACAAATCTGCCTACCATTATCAACCCGAGCCCAAAAGAAATGATCAGGCGCTGTAGCCACACTAGCGCGGGGTGAGATTTGTTGGGCTATGGTAGGGTGGTGTGGTATGATGGTGGCTGTTGCACGAGGAGCAGCAAGGCGTTCCACACCAGATGGAATGGCAAAGATGAGGTTGGGCTGAGTGCCATAAGCCATGAGCCCCGCGACCAACTGGTCATACAAAACCTGGGGTGGAAGGTGGGATGGGAGATTTGCAAAAGATACCACTAGCGTGGTGTCTGAAGGGAGGCGAGTACAGGTTGTGGGAATGGGGTTTTTTTTATAAATTAGAGGAGTTTGTGCTGCCGCTTCAGCATCTTCCTCAGATTGGAACCCAACGTCAAAGTAGCCCTTAAAAGGGCGGAAGTCTATAAAGCCAGCTGGCGCAAAGGCTGTAGTGGCTAGGTCAATAATTGCCTTATCAGCATATGGGAACAAACGCCCATAGTCCACTATGAGGCAATAGTGAATAGCAGAGCGAGGGAGGGCGAGAGGATGGGGGCGAGAAGGGTGGACGCGCGCCAGGTGGAGCGCTAAGTCCCGTGGGGGTACAAAACCGTTGGAAGCAGTGGGCGGGCTGTTTGAGCCTGTCTGAACGCGCTTGCCTGCAGGGCGGAAAACGCTAGGTGGGGATGCACTGCTGCCCCACACTAGGGTGGCAAGCGGCAGAGCCAAGGACATCAAAGAATAGGTTTGGGCAGATGGCTGTGGATAAATAAACTTAAATTTAAAATCGCTCAAAAGTGACTTTGAGCGGGTAAAGAGAGTTATGTTTTCTCCAAATCATAATTAGAATATGGTCAAGGGTGGTTAACCTGGCAGATAAAACTGCTTCCACCCTAGTGCAAGGTTTTGAATTCAAAACCTGTACTAGCTAGAAAATTCTAAGTGTGGCATTTGTCCCAAGGTCTACCCACATCAAATATTTTCTTAGAAGTAGAATATGATCACATGAAAAACTGCACATAAAGTATCAACGGTGGGAATTCATTCCTATCTGAATGAAGCTATATAGGAAGTCAAAGGTAGAGGAGCAATGCATGAAAACTCAGCTCAAGAAGTTATTGGATGCCAGATTACTGGTGCCCCCCCAGAGACCATGGTCATCCCCACTGTTACTCATAAAGAAGAAAAATGGTTGTCACATAATATAGATGGATTACAGGAAATTAAAAAGCCTCACTAAGGAGGGCACTATCTGATTCCTTAGATTGATGATGCCCTGGCTCAACTCTCCAGCTCTAATTTATTCTCCAGAATGGACCTCACCAGCAGTTATTGGTAGATAGATTTATCACCAAAAGACCAAGAAAATGCACGTTGAACGCATGAAAGCACTATTTAATTTACTTGGCTCCCTCAGGGATTATGCAACGCTCCCACCTCATTCCAACAGGTGATGGGTCACATCATGCACAATCTTAAACTCATCTTTATGATTTTTACTTAGATGACATAATGGTGTCTTTTAAAATCTTTACCAACCATCTAGATCACCTCAAGTCATCGTTTTAATGACTGAGAGAGAACCATATAAAACTAAAACCTACAAATTGTACCTTCTTCCAGCAGGGCTTAGCATCTTTAGGACATGCCATATTACATGAAGGAATTCAATCCCTTTATGATAAGGTTGAAGCAATCTCCAAAATTCCTGAGACAAAGAGCCCCCAAGACATACAGGTATTCTTAAAATGATTGGATATTACTATACATTTATCCCTAATTTCTTTGAACTTGCCAAACCTCTTATCTGACTGCTCTTTAAAAACACCCCTTTCATGTGGGGATTAGAGCAAAGAAATGCATTTGAGTCAATGAAGATTTTGTTAAAGAGACAGCCAACCTTACAAGATTTAGACTATTATAAGCCCTTTACACTGTTCAAGAACCCTGTAACATATCCAAAAGCGCCATCCTTTCTCAAATGGATAAGAGTGGCTTTGACACCCAGTGTTATCCTATAGCAAAACGCTTTTAAAAGTTGAGTAAAATTATATTATCACAGAGAAAAGTTGCTTAACAGTTCCTTTTTATAAAACATTTCCTACCCTTCTTATATGGTATGAACTCTACAGTTGTTGCAGACCACAATTCTTAAAATTGAAAGAAAATTATGAAAAGATCTGACAGGAAGAATAGCTCATTGGACTCTTAAACTTCAGCACTATGACATGAACACTGTCCATTAAGCTTGAATGAACCATATGAACTTTAATGGACTAACCAGATTTCCCCTTTTGCATCTAGAAATTAGTGAAGCCAAATTTTTACATGACCTACTAATTAAGTCAAACTCTTTGGAGGCCACAGATGAACCAGTTCAGAAGATGTCTAAAAACATACTCAAAAAACATACGTTATTGATGGATTATTATGCAAGATAATCAGAACTGACTGGATAACTTATTTGTGACCTTATTATGGGCACCAGTGATAATGGAAGCCAACAATACCTTAGGACATGGAGGATCCAGAAAAACTTAAGAATAGATCAAGGATCACTACTATTAGAAAGCAATACTGGACTCTGTAGTGGAAGTTTAGACGCTTACATATCTTATAAAAAACAAACGCCACATAAGGTTAAGTACAAGTATTAGACAATGATCCCTCAGCACACATTCCATATCACCTTTTTAGATATCATAGGTCCATTACCTAAATCCACAGGAAGAAATTGATACATCATTGTAGGGTTAATCAAAAATAAAGTGGGTCAAAGCAAGTGCCATCCCTGCACAGACCGCCCAGGCTACCACTAATTTTTTATATCAAAATTCATTTACTATGCAAGGTTGACCAAAGATCTTATTACAATAATGTGAGAGCTTTATTTAAAGGGTTGCGAAAATCTTATATATGAGTATGGGAACTCAACAACTATTTTCAGTTCACTATAACCTCTTAACTAATGAGAAACGTAGAAAAAGAAAATAAACGTTAGTTTTAAATTCACACAAGATGGCCACTACCAATTCATTACACTGGGATCAATATCTTCCAGATGCATTGATGGAATATAGGATAAGTTTTCATCAAATCATGAAAAGTCACCCTTCAAGGCCTTATATGGAAGAAAGACTGATATTATAGATTTACTAGCCAGCAAAGTTGCCAGTTAAAATTTGAAGATCCTGAAAAAGCGCTAAAAAGATTATTCTAGAGTATCATACAACTTCACTTATAGTCAATGAAAAATCTAGTCAAAACTGTTATAAGAGAAGGCCAAGAAGCAGATGCATCCCGCCAATATTTACACGCTTTTGAGATTTTAGTACTAGTCTTTTATTTAACTGAGGTAAGCTGACCAGGGGACGGACATTACCAAACTAAAACTAAAAATTATACTAAAAAATAACGATTCAAACATAACGCCCAAAATGTACGGATCAATTTTATCATATCTAACAAAATATCTGACCAGTTGGGCAGAAAATACTGCTATCCCTCCATGGTGGATGGGGAGGGGAGATCGGGGGCTCATCTTAGCTGCATCCATCTCATCCCAGAGTAGGGTGCATGTTAAGGCAGATAGTAAGGGTGTGGGGGCATTGGTGGTATAGGGTTCGATATCCTTGATGACTGGAACTTCCAAATAGTTGCCAGCCATTATAATGCCAACAATGTATTTGGCCAAAGCATCTTCAGCTTTGGGGCAGGCGTCTGGGAGTTTAACAAATGTGGCAATGTTGGTTTGGGTTATTTTTGCTTTCAGATTCTGTGCTACTGTTACCACATTCTGGATGGCTTCAGTGACATTTTTGTGTAAAATTTTCATGTTGATCTTACTTTGTGCAGTAAGATCTTTGGGAATAATGGGAGGTGGAATTCCTCCTGTGAGCGCAGCCACAGATTTGGTGGCAGCTTTTTGGAGCGTACAGCAATCTGGTGTGGTGGCTGCTTCTACTGCAAGCTGGTGGTCGCTGAAGAATGGTTTGCGTTAGGTTGTGGGACATATTTCCAAGGCGGGAATTTTGCATCCCATTCTGTGTTACAGAGCCGCTCAACTTGCAGCGATGGTTCTTCAATGACATTACCTGATTCATCAATTTCATCCAAATACTCCCATGGGTTTTGGTTGAATTGGATTGGGGAATCGGCGTATGGTTGAGGATTGGTTGGTTTTCTGGAATTTGCCTGGGATCAAATTTGAGTCCAAATCTGCGCTTGATTGGAAGAATCATGCGTGGCCCTGGGGCTAGGTGGATGCTGATTGGTGGCTGCAGGTGCAGCTGCAGCATCAGGCATTAAAGGAGGGGAAGGTAGGATCATACCCCATGTTGGAGTTGGCGTGGGGTGGGCGGCGGATTGGTGGGCGTCAGGCAAACTTTCAGCATAGGTGGAAGTTTCTAAATATGGGCATTTGCATTTTGAGTGGTCTAACTCAAAACAGGATGGACAAATAGTCCATCCACCCTCGACATGGGCCCAGAATGGATGGTCAGGGGCAGATGGGATGGTGGCATGAGGTGGAATTGCCAAAGAAATTTTAGTGAGTTCAGGGCTGATCATGGCATACACCTGAGGCCCAGCGAGGTGTGTGGCCCCATTTGGGACCACAAATTGCAAGATGGGGTTGGCGCCGTAGGCTGCCAAACCTTCCATCAGCTCCTTGTGGAGAACTTCAGGTGGGAGGTGGGTGGGCAAACCAGCAAACTGGACTACCAAGGTGGTGTCTGTTGGGAGCCAGGTCCAAGTTTTTGGGAGGGGAATATTGTTAAATATCAATGGCACCATTGCCACAGTGGCTGCATTGGCTTCACAGGGGAAGCCAAGATCAAAGTACCCCTTATAGGGGTGGAAGTCAATAAAACAGGCTGGTGTCATCACCACCTGAGCCATTTTGATAATGGCTTGGTCGTTGTAGGGGAAGAATTTCCCATATTTGACCCTAAGGCCAAAACGCATGTTGCTCCAGAGGAGCACCAGGGGGCAGCGGGGCACCACTTGGGTTTGGGCGAGATGGGCATTGAGATCCTTGGGATGAACAAATCATCCCAAGGGTTTGGAATGACTGGGCGAGCCAGTCCAAGCGCGTTTTCCTGTTGGGTGGAAAATTGGAGGGGGAGTTTCACCGCTTCCCCACACTGGGACAGTTGGCGGGGGATCCAAAGACATTGGAGCAAGACTTCAGTGTGTGATTAAGTGTTTGCTTTTAATTTACTGAATAAATTGCTTGGAAAGTTACGCCGAGCAGAGAGAGAGTTTTTTAGTACTAGTCTTGTACTATCAAAATTAAATAGTGCCCTGATGAGGAAAATTAGATCCCATCTGGGATAGACCATATGCTATAACCTACAAAATTGTGGGATATATAATCAACTGAGTCTTTATAACTGAAGTAACTCCCAACCATGTGCATAACTAATTCTTATGTCCTTACTTTTTCCAATATTCTTGAAGGGGTAATGTCAGATATCAGGATATCAGACATGATAGGAAATATCAACCATTTAACTCCCATACCAGAATTCACGCCTAGACCTAAGATGTTGGTTAAAGAATTCCTTTAATTCATCATACAGAAAATCAATAGTCATTAAGGCTAATTTTAATCTTGGAAAATTTTATTGGACCATTTTGAGCCCAATATAACCCAAGATGAAATTTACCTAATCAAAATGAAGGATCATTGTTTGTCAGGAGACCATTACACTAGGCTCATAAGGCGGTAAATAAAGATGAACCTGCAAAAGGGTAAAAATCTGGACCTTCCCAATAATTGAACTAAGTGATACCAAGTCTTATTTGACTTTGTACATTCAACATACTTTTCGCCCTACCAAAAGTCTACTACAAAATCATTATAAAATCTGAATGCATCGCCTGGCCAAGAGCCTTATATCCAAATTTCTTCCTCTATTAACTTTATCAATCCTTTTCTTTATGGGTTTACTTGGTTAAATGTAACATGTAAAAACCCCCATTTATACTACAATAAAGTTACGCTGTTAATTCTATACCTATTTATGGTACTTGACTTCTATAAGTCTATTTTGCTGTACTTATCATAAGATGGTTACTCTAGTTGACAGGACCTAAGCGTAATTTGGCTCCCTCAAGAATAGTTATATTGTCATGAGTCTTAAACTGCTTCAAGTATTGACTGTCAGGATTTTTGGGAGTAGAACCAGCAAGCCTCAAAAACAAAAGCTCAGTACCCACAAATATTTATTTCCATAATAGACGGAACTTTATTCAGATGTAGTGAGACATATAATGGATATAATAGGAGCCAAATAAAAGTTTACAGGTCATGTACACCATTTACCAATGGAAGTTGGAAGGAATTAATGGAACACTTGATTCAATCTTGAAGAAGAAAGAAGTTAAACACAGCTCTTAATGGAACATCTTGTTGCCATCAGCCTTGTTTGCTTACAGTAAAGCTATTATAGGGCTACTGGCTTGTCTCCATTAAAGGTGTTATTTGGAAGAAAAGCAACCTTGCTGTTAGGATTCTCAATAATCTGGGTGAAGCTCCAACTTGGGGTTTTTGACTTGTTTATTGCTTTGGGCAACCTTAAATTTTTTTGATTATTTACAGAAATTGATGCTTTGTCATGCCAAAGGGCACAAAATATCATTTATTTAAGTCATTTAGCTTTAGTCAAATCTGATCTTTATCTTTTAGCTCTCCAAATGTCAATTTTAGGGTTAATTACTATTGAAGAGAGCTCCACTAATAAACACTCCAGGTTGATAATCCTTATCTTAATGATTATTATTTTCTGTAGGTAACCTGACACTATTTCAGTATTTCTATCCTTATCTCTAACTTTTCCCTATTACATGAGTACCTTTGCCTATTACCCTATACCCTGTAAAAACCTAGGATAATAAATCAAGATCTGTTTCCAGTTACAATAGGGTAAATGCTATCTTTCCTTATATCTCTTACTTACCCTTATTTTATTAGCACTATTTAAGGTGCAATTCATCTACCTGATAAATTTAAATTCTATGCTTCACCATCTTTAGGCTCTTTGTAAAGTTCATTTTCTCTGTCAGAAACCCTTCTGCTTTCCAGATCCCCCACTTTGCTTTAGCTAGAAAGACTAATAATTATTATCTATCATGGGACCTCTGAACCTGTCTAGGTTAAGTCCTCAGCTACTATTCTCTTGAGGAACCTCCAACCTCTATCTAGGTAAGCTTTACTGTTTTTATAATGAACTTATAACCAAACTTGGTTAAGTTCTCCTCTCCACTCTTCACCTCAGCACGCTTCAAAATAATGTACTTCAGACCTTTCAGTCCCACACTTGCTGAGTTTGCTGGCAGTGATGAGCGCAGATAGGAAGATTTGACCTCTTAGAAGATAAGAGGAGTTAGCGGAGGAGTTATTCATGATACAGCTAATTCAATATATGATGAAGTCACTTAAGGAGAGTAATAAAGAGATTTCCCAAGACCTAAGTTGTCCATATCTAAGGTTGTACTGATATTGATGCTCTTTAATATGCGTGGAGGACAAATGAAGAAGTTACAGCCTGTCTATATAGTCCTTGCAAATGTTATTATAATAAGAGGAACTGAGTATTCCATTAAGGATGACACTATCCAAATAATTTGTAACTTGAATCCCACCCAGAAATTAAAGTCTTACCCTAAGTTTCATCTTGGTGGTAGTGTTGGGGAACACACAACTATAATAGTTTTTCCTTGATTTAAGGAAGAAGACCCACTGAAAACTTCTAGTTTTATAATGATTTTGATACTAACAATCTTTCTAGACAGAACAAAAATTGAGTTTAAATTAACCTGGCTACCAAAAAATGATTTTTTAATTTAAAGCCCTTATTATAGGCTCCAACTGACCTAAATTTCCTGAAGTTGGAGGCATCTGTATACCCTCTGACTGCCAAAATCGTTAATCAGCTGGTTAAAATATCTTCAGAGGACCCAAAAGGACTAATAATAGTACAGATAACTATGTGCATTATGGCTTAGATGATGCCTCAGGATCCCTTTTATACTCTTGGGTTTAACTAGCCAGTGATGTGAGAATTACAAAAACCCCATCTGAAGAGAATTACCATATTTGTATGTTTATTAACTTACAGATATTACCAAAATGGAAAATTAAATTAAATTTTGCAAAACCAATTACTGATATTACTGGTGTACCTAAGGAGCTGCAACCACAAGGGTCACTAGAGTATCAGGAGCAAAAAGATCAGAAGTTCCATGGTTACAACCAGGCCTGAGCTCTATACCAATTTATAAAAAAATCCCAGAAGATCCCAGAGGTTTAAAGAAAGGGACTCCATAGGGCTGAAACTAAGTAACAGATACATAATTACCTTGCAATAAGAACTTTATCTAATATAACTCAAGTCCTTAACTTTGAACACCTAGCTTTTCAAATACTATATATATATTTTAGGATTCTATCAATAAAGTAACGTCTTTTATAGAATCTTCCCTTACATTAGTCACTTTTATTTGATGCTAATAACACCAATCATGATCTTGTTATAAGGTTTGGTCTGTATGTACTGTTGTCAGCAGAGGTTAAAAGAGTTGTGGTGTTCTTTGGAGTATTTCTTGCCATGTATAATCCCTATGCTTCAACACAGTTGACCACACTTGTAATTATGAGAAAAAGTCATTTTTTGTGTAGGGGGTAGACCCTATGATTCAACTGTTGGTGCACCCCATGAACAAAAAAATAACTTATTGCAGGTGGCTCAATTTTTTATCAGCAATTCTTGATCAAGAAGGCTACTTTGGTAATAAATATATAAGCTAACACCTTATATTGGGTACCAGCTGTAAATAGTTAGTTACAGTTGGTAAAATGCATGAATAACAGAAATGTTATTTGAATAAATATATAACTATTTATATATTAATATCAAGTATCTTTATTATGCTGACCTTCTGATAGGGTGAGGATTTTTTAATAAATAAGTATTTTTAACAATAGGAAAGTGGATCAATTGTTGGTCACGTTTTTTGTAGATAGGATATCTGATCTAGTTTTAAGAATATGGTGTATAGTATTTTATTATCATACAACTATAGGTCTACTGTCAAGCATCGCCCTTTTTTAGTGAAACCATTCACTAGTGGTTGCAACTCACTAATATTGAATCAATAGTGAAAACTAAATGGGCTCCTCACTAACTTGAGTTGAACCCGTTTAAAGTGTCTGGGATCATTTCAAATAACAATTAATTTATTTTTGAGGGGATTACCAGTTTTAAAACTAATGGGGATTGATCATGATAAAGATTTGAATCAAAGATTACTGGTGACTAATTATGATGATAATTTATCTCTAATTTAATATTATTTATTAATATTTTATTGGGAAAGGATGCCAAGCATTTTTCTGAGCTAGGCATTTAACTTCTATTGCCTATAAATTACCTCCCACCTTTCCTAAATTCTCTCTCCTACCACTTTAGCACTAGCCCTTTAAATAGTTTGAGACTCTCTCTTAATAAACCTTATCATTTATTATACCATCTTAATTTTTAACTTTTTATTTAATCAAACCCTTCTCCAATAAGGTTCAAGGCTGTTAAACTTAAGGGGAACTTTGGCCCACTTTCTCTTAGGCAGCATGATGTACTAAGCATACCACATATGCCCTACTATTAGAATTTTGGGCTGGAAACTAGCAAACACCCCACTTTCCAAGAATACTGAAAATGGTTCTCACTACAGGGGTCCCCTTTATAGCCCTAAGTTTCAACCTCTACTTTAGTGAAGGTTGTTGGTTAAAAGGTGGTTTATAGCCACTTTTTTGCTGGCCACAAGTGCTGGACGCTTACCTGCACCAAGACAAGCTCCTGAGAAGCTTTAGAAGATGTTAGGCCGCACCTTAAGCCTGCATGGGAACCTTTGAACCTCTATGGGAAGTTAAGTTTCAATTTTTGTGGTTCAACCAGGCACTCCCAGGAGTAATCCAAGAAATTCTGTGAAAGCATCAGCTTCCTCACTGAGCCTCTCCAAGCGCTCAAACCAATGGAGGCCAATCTGAGCCTGATACTCTACCTGCCAATTCTGAAGGGGTGGATCTTAAAATTATCAACTAAGTTAATCAATGTTGTCCATTAATTAATCCCCCAGTTTTGATGTCTACATCCTTTATGGTAACTATTGTGGAGACTTAGATCTATGCTCCTCATTAAATATAGTTGAGCCATGCCTATTAAGATATCCTCCAAAGTTAGGCTTCTCATTAGCTTTGGTAAGCTATCCTGATAATTGACACTAAGAGATCTTGAAGTGTGCTCCCCTTTTAATTGGGTCAAGCTCTTCAACCTACCAGCCACTTATAACATTTTGGGGCCAATCCCCAATGCTGGCACTTAATACTGATGATCTTTCCATAGGCCAAGCATTCAATTTCTATTTGCCGCCTATATCCTAACCAAAGTAGACCAACCTGAGCTCGCCTCTTCCCCCTGACAATTCTGAAGATGGTGAAAAAAGAACCTTCTAAAGAGCGTCTAACTTTCAACTGCACCTTTCTGAGCTTGCCACTTGGGCCAAATAACTGAACTATTTGTGAACTTAAGACCAGATTAATTGATGGGTTGATTCACTAACCTCAACCTAACCTGTGGACAAGGAGGCCTAGGCTCTTGCCAGCAACCAATACTGAATATTGATCAACAGATGGTCTATATTGATAACTAATAAATTGTTCTTCTGGTTAAGTTGGGTTAAGATAATTTGAAGTGTTAAGGGGATAAACCCAATAGATTTGATACTAATTTGACATTGGTGACTGAGGCTGGGGATGCCAAAAAGTTTACAATTTATATAAAATTTAGATTACTGGAAGAGCCATAATTTGACATTGAGGTTCAAATATTAAATTATGCTGAAAACAATCAGATTGCCAATGGAATGCCAAGGTTTCTGTTATCAGAGTGAGCAAGATGACTACACTTCATATAGCTATGGATTATTGGTAACTTGATGCTGAGGATGATTCAAAAAGGTTTATATCTTTGAACCAAGCTTTATTACTAAATTTAGATGTGCAGATTTAAGTGCAACTAGCTACTTGATTCCATGGATATCCCAAAACACATTAAACCAATGCTGACAAACTTTTAAGTAGGCCGAGCACTCAATTGCTTTCCACCGCTTTTATTTTAACTTGCAACTGGTGCCAAAAATCAATCATAAATAGGCTAAAGCATCCAGTTGTTTATTGATGCCTATATCTCTGCTGGCAACTAATGCCATAGTTTTCTTTTACTATATATCACAGTTGTATCTGCGCCAGCAACCTTTAGCCTATACTTTCACTATGTTTGGATCTTTCTCTGTTTTATAAAATGATAGGCCCCATAATCTTAACTGATCCTTTTGGCCAAACCAAACTACAACTAAAGATCTGATGGCCCCAGTCCTGACTCTTAACACCCTGCTGAGGCTTAAAGGGGGTTCTGTCAGGCATTTCCCTTTACTGGGTGAAGCCTCTTACTTGAGTTGTGACTTATTGATATAAAATTATTAATGAATGCTGAATTGGGCTCCTCATTAACTTGAGTTGAGTTCATTAGATATGTCAGGGATCATCCCCAATAACAACTATTATATTTTGAGTGGATTAACAGTTCTATACCTATTGGGGCCTGATCCTAATAACATCTGGAGTTCAATGATACTAGTAATAAATGCTGAGGATAATCAATAATAATTTAATATCATTATTATTAACTTAGTATTTGGAACTGATGCCAAGAGTTTCTCTGAGCTAGGTATTCAACTTCTATCACTTAAAAATTACCCCCTATCTTTTCTGAATTTGCTCTTCTTTCACTTTTAGCCCAAGCCCTTAAATAGTTTGAGGCTCTCTCTTAATAAACCTTATCATTTACTGTATCACCTTAATTTTTAAATTAATATTAAATCAATCCCTTCTCCAAAAAGATTCAAGGATGGTAAACTTAGTGGGAACTTTGGCCCCCTTTCTCTTGGGCAGCGTAATGGAGTGAGCATTCTGCATCTGTTATTTTGTTGGAATTCTGGGCTGGCACCTAGTGAGCACCTCATCCACCCAGAATTCCAACATCTACAAAGCTATATTGAAATCAGTCCAGTATATTGTGGGATTACTGTAGGAAATGTAGATCCCTTTAGAGATTTTATTTATCTATATAGATACTTTATCATAGAGGAAGGTTATTAGATAATTTGGTAAATTGATAGATAATCAATCAACACCTTGATCCTAATTTGTGGAAGGCAGTTGGGTGCACTTAAAATTTAAGGTTTTTGGTTAATACTTGATTGAATGGATTTAGGTCTTTTCAGCCACCCTCAAAATATGGGTTTGGATTACGTTCTATACATTGGAATCACAACGATAGTTTTTTACAATACTTTTTTCGCTTTTGACCTATCAGTACCAAATAAGCGGAAACCCTTTTACTGGGTGCCTGATTGCTATGAGTATACAGATAAAGGATTCGGTAGTTTTTGAGGTTCCCACGTAAAACCTAGACACCCCTAGGTTTTTATTTATATGGATAGCGTTTTAAATATGATACTATATTTTTCTCGCAACAATGGTGCAGAGATGCCAAGTTCTTTAGCGCATTCCAAGTTCTTGTGCGCGTTCATTATTACCACCCATTCATTTCAGGTATCAAGGTCCATTAACGCTATAAAATCTCGTTAAACCAATGAGTAAGCAGTGCACTTTGAGATTATTTGTTTGTTGGTGAGACCAAAATCATCTTCTAATAGTGTGGGCTTTCACTTATATAGTTGGTCTAGGTTCAAAATCTTTAGAAACTGGTTATAGATTTAACCCTACAAAGGGTAAAATCGCAATCCGATTTTTTAAAGTTCGGAAAATTTCGTGGCTCATTCTAATAGAAGTGCCACTTTTTTGTGAAAGTTTAGGATCTGCCAATTTTAAAAGGGCAAGTTGAGGCTCATTGCATAACAATATATCTAACTTATGCGGGAGGTTTTGTGTTATGATATTCAAATAATTTTGGGCTTAGCCTTGATCTAGGTAGACTGAAGAGGGGACCGCCTAGTGCTAAAAAATAGGTAGACTGAAGAGATTGGAATGGATAATTATAATATTCACCTAAGGGGTTCACTTAAACTTTATAGAGGTGGGAAGCAGGCTTACTACCCAATTCGAAAATTTCGCCGAAAATGTTTTAGGTTAGCGTTTAAAGATCAAAATGAATATCAATTTAGCTTGAAATTGGGTCATGATATAATCTGCGCCATTTACCTCTGACAGCCTCATGTAGCTAACCACGTAGATTACTGAATAGGAACTGGAACGAGATATCTTGTGCATTAATAAACATTACCTCTTTATTCGATGTAGGATTCAGCTTACTACAAAATCCGAAGGCAAATAAATCCAAATTGGAAATAACTTGAATTTGCCAACGTATGCTCCTCTTGAACAATGATTACTAGAAAAGCTTTTGGTAGGCTTCAAGGGTCATTCGATTTATATTTAATGTAGCTCTAAAATATTTATCATTAGCCTGATTCACAACTAAAAGATTTATTTTGATACCAGTATAATTCAAACTCTAAAGATCCCAGTTCTAAAGCCCTAACTGAGCTTTAAAATCAGTTCTACTTTTTCTCGCTCACCAGTTTCCCGAGTTTAAATCGCCTACCTAGGTTATTAGCCCTTACAATTTTGTACGAATCGCCTAAAAAATTAGCATATTACATATAATTTTATTAAGATACTTGTTTGATTCATTTTAAGTAAATTAAATTGAAACCTCGTTTCTTATACTCAGGGGCATTCAATCCTTCATTTTTTGAATTCTGCCGGCTTACCATAGAAAGCATTTATTTGAGAATATTTTAAAACAGATTATAGATGAAAAGTTCAGCCATCAAATTCCTTAGTTGAACAATATAATCTTATTGTCGCATCCAAGAGTTAACTTCACCTTCAAAAAACCCATGGTTGATAGGATTGGTGTGGAACATAATCCATACTTTCTTATATTATAACTTTATGATAAGTTACCATTAATCATGCTAAAAAATTACACTACTTGGCGTGATTCTAAACGTACACGAGGGTAAAATTTAGGTGAGGCTTGTTTATATTTAATTTTTATTTGGGTTGCCAATCATGATTTTCTAGTTTCAGTAACGTTAGAGACCCGAAGTTGGAGGTACCCTCAGAAATCGAGCTAACTGATCTCATGTTTACATAGCGCTTAGCAAAGTAAAACCTGTGACATCGACGTTAGCTTTGTTTATAGAATAAGCGATGGTTAGAGATTAGATGTAATTCCGAAAATTACTAAGTAATAACTTTAGCAACAATTTAATTTTATCGGTGCTAGAGGCAGCGACCCAATATCACCATGCACTTGCAACTATTTAATCCTAGCTATCATTACTTCGATAGTCAAGCATGAAGGGAGAAGCGGTATCCAATACTGGATTGAAATGGATCTTCAGTAAATTGGTTGGCTTGTATAGCGCACTTTATCTTTTCATCGCCAAAAGCCCCATCGGCTGGGAAATTGAACTAAAAGATATTGACTGGTACTACTCCAAGTGCAATGGTATGGAGATTCGGGAGCTAACTATAACGGGTGCCCACCACTTGTTCAAGGAAAATCAGCTTACGCCTCTACAACTGACAAAGTGTTACCTTGAAAGGATCAAAGTCATGAACCCGTACCTCAATGCGATTTTAGAGACAAATCCTCACGCCCTGAAGATCGCTGAAGAGCTGTCCAAAGAATTGGACCCAGATTTTAAAAAGTATCCTCTTTGGGGGATACCAATCCTCATCAAAGATAACATCGCCACTGCTGATGATATGAACACAACCGCTGGCTCCTTTGCACTACTCAAATCTAAGCCCAAGAGAGATGCCAGAGTGATTACACTTTTACGCAAGGCGGGTGCCATCATCCTTGGAAAGACAAACATGTCGGATATGGGAGGGTAATGGCCTATAAATTACTAATCGTAAGGTACCGTTCATTCTCGGTACCTGAGGGTTGGAGTAGTCGAGGTGGGCAGACCAACAATCCATACCATCTGAATAGGACGACCTACGGTTCCTCTTCTGGATCTGCCACTTCGGTTGCCGCTAACCTTGCGATTGGTTCTCTTGGCACCGAGACGTGTGGATCAATTATTGCCCCCGCCTCAGTCAGTATGGTGTTCGGTGCCAAGGGAACCTATGGTTTAACCAGCAATCAAGGGACAATTCCATTGGCACCAAGTATCGATACGGTATTCCACATTAGATTTTGTTCACATCTAGGTTGGTGTGATGACCAGAACCTTGGAAGATGGCTTCACCCTCCTAAACTCCATCTTCGAATCACCTATGAGTTGTGATTTCAATTCAACCACCGGATTGAAAAACATCACGGTAATCATCATAAAATGGATGGTTAAACTATGAGGTTGGGGTGATCAGGTACCCGTATTTGGTTGGCACGCCACTCGAGGTTGTCGAACAATTTAACGCGACGGTGGAACGCGTGCAGCGAGCTGGCTTCCAAGTGGTGGACCCACTAAACATCGATCTTGAATTTTTGAACTATTCGGATGGTAATAATTTTCGATTGGCTAATTGGCAGCGGTGAACGTTTTGGATGTTGAGATGAAACGTTTCCTCGGTAGTTACCTTGAGACCTACACCGAAGGGGGCGATGTCAAGTCACTTTCAGAGGTTATAGCCTTCAATAAGAGGCACCCATTCATCTCTGGGATTTCTAGAGGTTTCCAACAGGACCTTATGGAGAAGGCTAACGATATAACCCACGATCTAAATACCAACTTCTACACTAAATCTTTATCGAAGCTCAAGCCTGGAATCTTAACCGCAATCCAAGCCTTTATGAATCGCAGCAACACCCATATAATGATGATTCCGAGCAATAACGACTGGTATCCTTTCGCCCCAGCCAGTTTGGGTGGGTTACCCATCATGTCCATCCCAGCCGGAACCACCAAGGATGGGGTTCCATTTGGCGTCGCGTTCTACGGTATGCCCTACTTTGAATGCCAGCTCTTTTACATTCTAAACCGGATGGAAAGGGTTGGTCCACCTATCCGATTTCCACCAAAGTTCCATACCTAGTATCTTTTACTAAATGGCGATATTTGATATTTATTAAACTAAACCCGTATTAATTCCACCCATTCACCTGAAACCTCCCGAAAGTGAGGTTGAACCAACATGTTCTGAACTTACATCTGACATACAAGTCCTTTTTTAACCGACTTTGAAAAAGAAGGTTCTCAATTCAACCTGTATATATTTTTGTTTTTTTTCTGTTCGTTCGCGCATAACTGAAACTACAGGACCAATTTGGATGTCTAAATTCTTCAAAAATAGAGGATGCTCCAACTTAGGTCCCATTTTACTTTTGTAGATATTGGTCCAGTATCTGACCATTAATTTAGTAAGTATATCAAAATAGACGTGGAAGCGATGGATATCAATTGTGAGACCACTTCATCGCTGGATAACTTTATTTCAGCATCGGCGGAGCGATAGCTTGGAAGCAACTTTTGCCATATGTCCTATGGCTGAGGGTATATCCAAAATCCAGACAAGTATGAGATCATAGCGGGATGCGTTTAAATCACTATAGTTGGCTATCGTTTTGCATAATTTGACCAATAAAATCAAATCTACTTAATAAAACACATTCACTGACTTACTGATTGACTGACATCTGAAACCTTCGAATCTGATTGGGTCAATCTATTTGGGTGAGTGGGTGAGAATTGGCAAATATTATCTAATAATTCAGCAAATTGCTCACCTGAAACTCAACAAAAATCAGTATTAGAGTTTAAGTAATTAAGTAGTTAGAATAATCAGCTCACTAGCCACGAGGGCACAGCGGAGCTGTTAGTCCGAGTGGCTCGAGAGTAGCGCTGGCACAGCCTATAGGCTACAATGTGAGCTTATCATCTGATAAACTAAATACCGTAGCAAAGCACGGGTATCTGGGTGTTAGATTTATATATTTTAAAAACCTGCCTAATTTTGTTCACCTAATTGATAGTATACTTTTGGCAAGTTAAGTAGAAGTTGATTTAGTAGTTTGAAAGATATGTTACATACTCAATGATTTTAAGTATAAAGCGATGTTTCAGGTAGCAGTTTGGTGCTATTTGATTGATTCGATAGGTTTTTTGTTTGACCGAGTGGTTGATGACTTTTGGTCGAATCGATAGGGCACAGTTTAGTTTCAAGGGTGATTAGTTATTGGTTGATTTGATAAGTTCAGTTAGGTTTACCTGAGTGGTTGGTGGTTTTTGGATGATTCGATTGAGCAATATGATTTGGCTGAGTGGTTATTGTTTATCATAATATAAAATCTAAATTAATAAGTTGAATATCTGTAATATTATAGACACCGTAGCGAAGCACGGGCAAATCAGCTAGTAAATTTAATAAAATGAATTACCGTAGATGGTGATCAGTATATTTAGCATACGTTGACAAATAAAATCACCTAGATTTAATAAAAATGAATTATTGCAGATAGTAATCAGTAAATTTAGCATAAATTAGCCAATAAAATCAACTAAATTTGATAAACTGAATTATTTTAGATGGTGAACAGTAAATTTGGCATACGTTGACAAATAAAATCACCTAAATTTATTAAAATGAATTATTATAGATGGTGATCAGTAAATTTGGCATGGATTGACCAATACAAGCAACTAAAATATTATAATTAATTACTGTAGTTGGTGATCAGTAAATTTAGCATAGATTGAGCAATAAAATCAACTAAATAAAATAAAATGAATTATTAGTATATTTGTTTATGAGATACTATATATAATATATATACAATGAGTTTTATTTTATAGAGAAATAGTGAAAGTCAAAAAGGATTTAAAAATAGGAATTTTTTAATAAAATTAGAAAAAAAGATCTACTTTTAGAATGCACTAATTTTTTGGAAAAAAGTACTATGGGTAAAGTTTTTTGGGAAAAAAGAACCTTCTTCATATTTTTTGGGAAAAAAGAACTTCTTTAAAAAAGAAACTAAAAAGTATAAAATTATCAAGAAATTATTCCTCCTTAAAACCCTTTTTGAAGTCAGTGCCATATTTTGACTTATAATATTCATTTATAATATCTATACTCAGCACTGTATATTCTAAGTTGCTTATAGTTTACACTTGGATCTAATACAGACATAAGATATAATCTGTATTTGTGAGCCAAATTTTATAAGTCAGGTTGGAAGATGGCACTGACTTCAAAAAGTGTTTTATTAAGGAGGCATAATTTCTTGATTATTTTATACTTTTTAATGTCTTTTTAAAGGAGGTTCTTTTTTCCCAAAAAAATTATTGAGTAGATTTTTAGCCTTATATTTGTAAATAGCCCAAACTACCCAGCATTGCATGTGGGTTTAAAATTCACCAGATAATGCTAATCAATTATATTAGATTTTATATTGGTAGATGGCCAGCAATAAGTTTAGAAATAAAACAAATCCAACAAACCAATATAAAACTACTAACCACTTGCCCAACCCCAATTAAACCTATTGAATCAATATAAAACCACCACTCACTCAGCTAAAACTAATTGAACCTATTGAATCAGCCTATAACCATCAACTGCTTGGCAAAACCATTGAAACTATCAATTTAACTGAATAATAATTGCTTTCCTGTAACAAAATGATAATTGACATTAAAACATATATAATTTATACTTTTTATATTAAAACTTCTAAATTATTATAAAAATTTAAAATTTGGCTTCAAAGTGCACATGGACCTTCTCTTATCCACCTAATTTGAAATTTCAAAGCTCTACATGTTGTAGTTTTGTCTGGACATTGCATACACAAACACACAAATACTTGCTTTTTATTCTAGATATCTATAAGATAGAAGATGATTATTGATAGGTTTAAAGTATTTAAACCTGTCAAAATACTTAAAGAACTACTAAACAACTTAGCTGAATTGATAGTAATATCACCAACACTTTAAATAATATAAGTATCTGATTATCTAAAGTAAATGAGGTGGATCAACCTTGGGACAAATATACCACATCAAGTTTTTTAGCCTGCGCTGGTTTCAAACTTGTGTCAATCAAAACCTGACCCAGAGTGGAACAGGAACCACTCCACTATGCTACCACTCCTCAATATCTGATTATTTAAGACCTTACAATTTTATTTTAATTTAGTATAACTTTTATATTGATAGATAGCTATCAATATGTTTAGGAAGTGATTGAATTTATCAACTTGTCTAAGTATATATCAAACTATATAGCAAAACCATTAGATCTATTAGATCAATTAAAAACACTCACCATAACTGAGTACACATATCATATCAACAATCACCAGATATTTGATCAAAATCATCTTAATCCATCAAATCAAATAAAACCCACTAACCACTCATCTAAAACCAATTGAAATTATTTAATTAACTGCTTTCTAATTGATTCACTATCTATGTTCTGAAACCTCAACTGAACAGCAGCTGATACATGATCTGGGCTGATAAAGAAGTGATGTAAAGCTACAATTCCACAAATCATTTTGTTGAAATATGATATGCAATCCAAAGTTTTAAGCCTCAACTTAAATGCATCTGATTTACAATCTGAAGTCTGATGTAAAGAGATGTAAATAGGTTTTATCCAATTACATCATTGATAATTGGGCACTTTCTTTTATATGAATATATGACTAGTTGTGAAGCTGCAGCTTTGCTTGCAGTAAAAATTTATACTTTAATTTTAACTTTTATGTGGCATCAGTTTATCAAGCTAGTATAGAGATATCAATATTGTCTGTGCTTTTTATAGTACTTTAATTTAAGAACTATTTTATTCCATAGGATTTCAATTATTTATCTTACTTTATATATTTGGTAGGGTTCTGTAGAATAATATTTATAAAAAGTATGTTGAAAAATTTGCCATTATTAAAGGTTTAGAACTTGGATAATGTGCTAGGATCAATAGTATGAGGACTGTTGACCTCTTGCTACGCTGCCTTCATTGGTGTCAGGGGGTGGTAGCACTGACTACTCTCTAGATGCTTGTCCCAGCATCTAATCCTTGGGAATCTCTTGCTCTCCAGGATTTCCAGTAATAAATTACTTAAAAAAGAGAAGGATAGGCAAAGGTATACCTTTATCTAAATAAAAAGGTGGGACTTTTATAGCTGATCAGCATATTTAACTAACTTTTATATGATCTTGGGGTTATATTGAATTTTGGGGTAGCATAAGGCATAATACATTGATAAGGCTCCAACCTTAACCAACTTTGGTGTAACTCACCAGTAAACTCATGAGATATCATTGGTGTAACCCACCAGCAACTCAAAATCCATCCCAGAAATTCTCAGCATTGTCTGCAAGTAATCCTAGCACAAAAATCCTCAGCAATGTCAGCTGGCAATCATAAATATAAATCATGGCATTGTCCACTGAAATCCTTAATAAAATATTAGTTGTAGATTGATCCTTGGCATTAGTCATGGTAAATCCTATTGAATAAAAAATATTAGTTTAGATTGATCCTCAGCATCAGTGTTTAATGGTTGACTGGATATAAATCGTTGGTAATTATAAATCAAAATATCCTAAGTATATCCAAACTGGGATTTGTGGCCTAGCAATTCCACTTAATAATATTTGACTATGATGACATGGGCATGGGGGCTTTGTTGGTTTGGTCAGATTTAAAATAATAGCTGACTAAATGACCTGGTCATGAAGGCTTTTTCTGGTCTATGTCAAAATTAGTTTTTAATGTTGATCAAGTTTTCAATTGAATTAATTACTAATTTGTGGTACAAATTGCCTTGGTATGTGCTTCTGATTGCTTGAGGTGAGTATCAGTTCAGCTATTTGCAGATGCATTATAAACGCTGTCTTGAGAATGTTTCTGAGTTTGAGACTAACTCTGAGACATTTGGGATGTCTTGAGTTGAATGGATTATAGACCCTCAAACAAACTTGTTACTTTCTCTGGCCAAGTACCATTGAAATTGAGGTGTCATGGGTAAGATGTGGTAAACATCAAACCCTATAAATTATCCCAAGTTAATACCAATAAAATATAATCAACTATCAAGGATCAACTATTACCATGAGATTACAGTTTAATTTATAAGCTTTTTTGTATTAAAACTTTACATTGTATTAAGTTGAGAATTTTTTTGGGATCAGAAAGATCAGGGCAGCGTGCCATTATCTAAGTAATGACAGAAGAATACAGCTTCAAGTGTGATTACCAAGGAGCTATATCTTAACTATAGTAACCATCTGGTCTATTGCATTCATACAATAGACGTTCAAAACTCCACCTTACTGAAGAAGAACCAGACATCCTTAATAGACCTAAAATTCAACAAGTAGCGCTCATGGCTGGGAATGCAGATGGTGATTACGCTGAGTATGGGAGTAATCCCAATCCATTATTTAGAACTATTACTGGTCCTAATGGGAATACAGAAATGTTTGTGTCCCAAATTAATTTGAATGATGTACCTATCATTACCTACCCTGATGAGCCCATTTCACCTGAAGAACTGGAATGACTCAAGTATCAGTTGTTAAGAGGGTATCAAATGGGACAAGGCCTGCAGACAACAGTAGTAATCCTTTTTACTGTCAATGACAGCAAGATGTGTTGTGGATGAGATATCTAGCTCATCACCAGCCAGGCGGATTTAAATGAGCGTTCAAGTCTAATATAATGATGTAGTCTGTTCTAGATAGAAGAACTATCTCTCAATACTTAGGATCAATGACAGAGTAGCAGAATTATCACAAGAGCTAAATGACAGACCTCTATGGAAAATTCTAGAAGAAAGAGAAATTACCAAAACTTGAGTTAACAATATCACACAGACTTGATTAATGCTTCAGAGTTCATGAGGCTTAATCATAAAGCCCAAGAGGCGCAGTTAAACACTAATGATGAATTTTTTTAAATGACTGTGCACCCAAATTTACAGATGAAGGATGAATATGATGAAAAAAACCAATTCTGCAAACTAATTTGAAGGCCAACGGGCAGAAAAAAAAATTCAAGATTCTATTGATCATCTCAATTGGCAGATTAATAATATTAATGAGGAGGTCACCAATATTAATGAGTCAAACAATATTCTTCATGGAGAAGTAAACCAGTGTAAAAAGACAATTAAGGAAAAGGACCAAGTGATTTTCATCTTGAAATTACAAACTACTAGTTTGAATGAGGAAATTGTGAAGTTAAAGTTAAAAAATCAAAATTGTGTTAATTGGGAAAATGAAATTAATGATCAAATCCTAACCTTGTATGACAGGCGTTGCCAATGTACTAAAAACCATTCAACTGAAAATGCTTTTGAATACTATGAAGATGAAGCTTTGAAAGTAGCCACTGAAATGGATACTGTACCATGTCAACAGATGCCTAGTAATATGGTTGCTTTGGCCAACCCCATTACCTTAAATCATGGTGCAGTGCCTCAATGCCCTAGTACATCTGTCCCAAGCCAACAAAGAAGCAATTCTGATAACCATGGATGGGAAAGCAATAATTACAAACCAGCAAACCTGCCTGCATTTGACAAGAATGGAAGTATCACCACATTTTTCAAATACTTTGAATTGGCTATGTATGGGGTCAGCGACTGTAACAAAGCAGCTACAATGATCAACTGCCTGGATCAGTGGAGCATTGAGTTGAATATGCCCCATATCAAAGAAATCGCAACTTATGCTAAAGTCAAAGAGGCTGTGCTTTATGAATTTGGAGGTCCAGAATGGATTTTGACCAGAAAATCTAAATTTATGAATATTTGCTTAAAGAAAGATGAAGCAATTTATGAATTTGTGGATTGATTCTATCACAAAGGGAAAGTTCTCCTAGGCGCCAAGGCTATGGTCGATTTTGATGCTAAGATTGCTCTAAAACATGTGGTACAACCTTACCAAAATTTGTTAAACATTTTAATGCCTGCTTTTGTACAAAATCATACAACATCTGAACTATTTTATTATTTGTGCAGATGTTCACAGAATTACGGCCCTTCTAATACTGGGTACAAATCAGGACCTGCTTCTGTTAGGAAACCCATTGAAACTTATAAAGAATATTGAGAATGCTTCACCTGTGAAAACTGAGCAGAACTCGAATACAAAGCCCACATGCTCAATGAATGACATTACCTGCTATAAATACAACTGTAAAGGGCACCTTGCCTCTCAATGCCATCAGCATAACGTCAATGTAGTCCTTTCTAATAATGTGCAGGAGAAGGGAAAATAACAAGCACAATAGATGCGGGATGCTCTATTGTGCTGGAAAAACCAGTCCCACCTGATCAATAAGAACATGTAGACCATGGGGCCTTGCTTAACGACGAAACAAATTTCATTTTAGTACTGAATGAAGGTTCTACAAATGTACATGCAGTAACTCACTCTCAGAGTAAGGTTGTCATACCTGAAGCCTCTGAAGTAATAGCTAAACCGTATGTGCAACAAATAGTTGACAATAATTGAGCAAAAGGGCTGAGCAATGCATCAGATAACCCAAGCCTGAAAGGGGTCAATATAGCAATGCCAATTGACAAATTCATCCATGAATGTCCTAGTATTGGAAATACTCTGAAGAACACTTTTAATTCTCTGGATTCTTCACAAATTCATTTAGTAAAT